>VYZP01030418.1:12291-34733 GCA_013400635.1 Hypocryptadius cinnamomeus | reverse complement strand
TGTCCTGTATGATGAGCAATGTATGCATTTTCCTCTACTCTTCCAGGAAATGTGATTTATGGTTTTATACCGTACAGGAATGGCAAAATGAGCATCCAAATTAAGTCAGGAAGAGGCAAGTTTGGGTGCTGTGCAGGGATGGGGTCCAGATTTGGTTAATTACTTCACACTGAAGGAATGACCACGTCAGAAGTGAAATCTCTGCCCTGCATGTGATTTGGCAACTCTTCTAACAACCAGCTCAAGGCATGGACTGAACTCTTGACACTGCCTGTCCACCTACAGTGGGATTTTCCCCTCTCACTCCCTGTCTTCCACATGCACATGGTGTTCTTGGCTGGTGTTTGGGGCTTGGTAAGACTCAAGCTGAACTTGCTTCCAGCTGAGTTTGGATAGTTCATCCCCCTGGGAAGTGGGGGGCAGGTGAGCAGAAGGGATGAGATTGCAGAGCAACACACACTCATCTCCCTTCCTTCTTCATACCAAATCTGGGAATTGGGATTTGATATGGGGACAGGGAACGCTCCCACATTGCTTTTCAAGAACAGGTTTTTTCAGCACTTTTTATAGACCAGGCACCTCTATTATTTTCTGTAAAAGTGCATTCAAATGCTCTGATCATAGTCTTATTTTTTTCTACCATTTGTGACCCCTTAATTTAACATTAGGGAGGAATGAATCTGCAGGCCTTTGGCAGCAAACTGAAAGCCACCAGCTGGAAAATATCCCATACCACATCTTGAAGCAGCCAACACAGTGTCTGCAAGCTTGGCATATCCTTCCCTCCTCTGAGCACCTTGCAACAAAACACAAATAAACCAGCTCTTGTGTGTGTTTAGATTGTGCTCTTGGCTTCTCTTTGGGTAGGAAAAGCGTGGGCAGAGCAGTGTTTTGTTCAGGTGGGGTTTTTTTGAGTGTGCACATGTGAGGTCTTTATGGAAAACTCTTCTCCAACAGCCAGCAGCACGTGTGTGTGTGATACACATCCAGGAAAGTACTTGGAACAGATTTCCTGGAGCTCTTGCTCATGCCAGACACCTTTGTACAGAAAGAAGGCTTCCATGGGAACTCTGCCT
Source organism: Hypocryptadius cinnamomeus (assembly GCA_013400635.1). NCBI lineage: Eukaryota > Metazoa > Chordata > Aves > Passeriformes > Zosteropidae > Hypocryptadius > Hypocryptadius cinnamomeus. Next base: position 33,657 of record VYZP01030418.1, on the reverse strand, counting down.
TGCACAGTTCCTGTCTGCTTTTTTGCCCTTCTGACTTCAGCTCACAGGAAAGCTTGTGGTGACCCTCTGCAGCATTAGAAAGTTGTGATGATTAATGTGAGTTACCTCTAGTTTAGTTCCTATCCCCAGCTGAAAACCAGAACAAATTATTGCAAGGGAACTGGTGAACTGTGGTGTCACAGAACTGCAGCCAGCAGGTCACAGAGCCTTGAAAGCCAAAGTTGTCATGATCAGAAGGTAAAACCTTGTGTGGAAAAAAAAGAAAATTTTCTCAGTGGTGTGTTGTAGCTTTGAATAATCCATGTAAGGATTATTAAAAAGTCTACTAAGAAGGGTTATTTGATGGGCAGGAGGAACCTTGGTGGGTGAGTGGGCACCAGGGACCAGCTGGGTACAGGAAGCTGTACCATGGCTTGTGCCCCTTTCTAGTGTGTCTGATTTTGCTCCTGAACAATGACTACTGAACTTCTTAATCTATTCTTAATTTTGGTTATTGTTAAATGTTTTCTTCTCTGTTGTTTCTCCAGGGAAATGTTAAATTATCCTTTTTTTTCCTTCCCCATCTGTCTGCTGGTGTTTATCTCTTCCTGGAAGAAATCCAAGTTTAGTAATTAAGGCACTAGGAACAGTCAGAGGTGGGATCAGTAGATAAAATGTAATTCTAATAGATCTATGAATCTCTCTGCAGTAAATATTTTAACACCTTAGGCCAAATCCTCCATGAACACAAACAGAGTTTTTGGAGATCACACTGTCCTACACCTGCTGGGGATCTGTGTGAAACTGCATTGACAGCTCCATTGTGATTGTCTGGGAAGACTTAAAAAAAAAAAACCAACAAAAAAACCTTAGGAAGATGAGGTACAATACCCTGCCCAACAGGCAGTTTGGATGAAATGTGTGATTTTTTTCTCACAACCTGTGATATATACTTGCTTATCTTTTTCCCTTGGCAGTTTTCAAATACCCTGAAATGGAATTATGCCTGTACAGGTAAAATCTTCAGTTGCAGTGGTGAGCAGTTGGATTATGTATATTAACTAGACAAGGGCTGTAACTTATTCCCTAATTTGGGTGCTTAGATAAGGGTTTGTGGTAGAAACATTCCACAGGAAATGAAACCACAAAAAAATAATTTCGGAGAACAGCAGCAAATTGCCTGAAGATTCCCCAAATCCCACCATTCCTGGGCATCTTGTTTACCCTTCTGCTGAAGTCTGGAGCAGGTTTCCATGCCATAGCTGGTGGCAGTCACTATTTCTGTCCTCCATGACCTCAGAAAATGCTCTCATGGGACACTGGCACTGAAGTCTTCCTCAGCTGTGAGCCCTGGGGAAACTGAGGTCAAGTGTCACCCACTGAACCTGCAAAGTGCCAAATCTTCTGTCACCTCCTGGTGTGGCTCAAAGGCTGCAGAGGGACACGTGGGAAGGTTGCTGGCCACAGATATGGCAAGAGAAGGACTTTTGAGTGAACAACAGCTCCCTAGGTGATCAAAAGTTTTCCAAGAGAGTGTATGGATGAACCCTGACAAAAGATGAAGAATCAAAAAGAGAGTGAATGTCAAGGCAATGGAAGCCTGGTGACAATTCCTGCTTGCCAAAACTGAGGGGAGCAGGGCCTGTAGGAGCAAAGGCAGCAGCAGTTAGATGGGAACAGACAGCTTATTGCATAATTAAAGCAATTAATCCCTCAGTGTGTCTTCCTTCACAAGCAGAACCAATAACCTCATGTCTTTTAAACATAGACAGCTCCACTAACTCAATAGAGAGTTTGAAGAAAGCACTGGATAAGAATGCAGCATTATTATAATAGGAAGAAAAACAGTCTCATTGAAGTGTTAGGTACATGCTCCATCCTTTAACAAACAGAGACTTCAGGGAGCTAAGAGTAAAATTTGAGTCTGTAAATCTTCCCGTATTACTGTGTAACATTATGTAACATAACACAAAATGTAACATAATATAGTGATACAATATAATAATGTAAAATTTAAAATTTAAAAGGCATCTGTTCTTCAAAACCAGGGTCCAAGGCTCATCTGGCCCTTCCGGGTGGCCTCTTTCCTTATGTGGAATTGAGATGAAAATTCTTACCTCAAGCTTGTGTCTGCACCGAGTGTGTGATCAAAGAAGAAACCACAACGACCTTTAAAGTCACCAGAAAGCTGCATGTCTATCAGAGGCCTATTTCATTATGATTCAGAGATGCCAAAAGCATCTTTTTCCTTCAAGGTTTGCCAATTCATTTGAAAGAAGACGTAAAGGATGCATCTGTGCAAAGGCTTGGAGTTACACAGCTGGGACAGGGGGAAGCCAGTTGTTTATCCCTTCAGCACTCTTGCATTTGCACAAGTAAACACTGCACAGGCTGGAAAGGATGTGCCCCACACCATGTCTGTGTCTAGCTGTGAGTGCTCAGAGAGGAAAAGCGGTGCCTGGCTCTGACCAGAAGCTTTTGGAAGCAATAATGAGCAAAGCTCGTGGCAGCACCAGCACATCTATGAGACACAGTGATGTTCCCACAGAAATATGCTCCTGTGGTTAAGCACACACCAAGAGAAAATACACCCCATGCAGATTTCTTGGTCAGATGGTTTCTGGCAGGGGCAGACAATTAGAAAGAGGAGTTTTCAGGCATAAATCAGCTTTGTTTGGGCTGAGCAGCATTTGTGATGTAAGAAATGGAGGCCCCAGCAATGGCAGATGCTTGGCTGTCTTTGGCTCTTTCACTTTATTTCAGTGTTAAAGTGGCTGTCCTGGGAGGAGTCAGGAGCTGGGGGTTATCTGGGTTTTAGGGAACTACACCAAATTAATTCATTTTGGGGAAATGTGTTTTCCAAACAGTGAATAAAGATCAAAACCCATGAAGTGACATTATCTCTGACAACCTGCATTTCTATGGGATATTTTTGTCCTCTGAAACAGAACTTGATAGTGATGATTGAAATAGGGTGCTTTTGTTGTTGTTGTTACTAAAAAAAGCAAATACTGTCTGCAATTAGAATTTTCAGTTGGGGTGGGATTTTTTGAGTATTTTTTCCCGGTAGGCTCAAGGATGTTTATTGGGAATTACCAGTAGGAGCTACAAAAAATTGTCTTGCTATGTCCAACTTGTCATTTACACATGCAAAAATTAGCTCTTTGAGAAATGCTTGTTGTTTAGGTCTGTTCATTTTGGTGTTGTTTTCCTGGGAGCCAAATCCATGAATGAAGAATCACAGAATAGTTTGTGTTGGAAGGGACCTTAAAGACCATCTTGTTCCATCTCCTGCCATGGGCAGGGACAGCTTCCACTATCCCAGGTTGCTCCAAGCCCCATCCAACCTGGCCTTGGACATTTCCAGGAATGGAGCAGCCGCAGCTTCTCTGGACACCCTGTGCCAGGGCTTCACCACCCTCACAATCAAGAATTTATTGCTAATCTAAGCCTCAGATTGTCCTGATCCATGTGCAGGATGTTGCACTTGGCCTTGTTGAATAATAAACCTTTGTGAGGTTTATTATAGCTTTTGTATGAGTTTTTTTTTCTCAGAATCAGTCGTGATGGCAGCTGCTGCCCTCAGATTTCCTATTACAAACAAACAAAAAACCAGAACTTTTGGTTCAGATATTTGTCTCAGTGTTCAAAGAGCAGCTAGATGAACTCACAGAGGAAGAAGCTGCCTGTCAATGTTAAATGCAAAGGAAATATCTCTGGCTTCGAAAACTCCTGGAGTGCAAAATATCCATTTTGGAGTACATGGACTGCACCTTCACATGGCTGCCAGGTGCTTGTATTCCCTCCCATACACCTGTTCTCAGTCACTGCTGGAACAGGACAATGGATCTTTTATCTGCAGCAGCATCTCAGGTTTTTGCCCACGTGTTCTTATTCCGTGCAATGGAACCACAAAAACTTTGTTGCTTTGAAAGTGTTTCTCAGCAGCAACACACTTGATTTTTGGAGCTACTTTGGCTGCATATCACAGCAGAAGATAAATCAGCTTGTTCATATGGTAACCTACATTGCAAAGTTTGATATGAAACAAAAAGAAAATAGAGTGCACTGAAACAGAAAGGTGCTGCAGCGAGGTGCACCCCTGGTAATTCTGGAAACTCTCCCATTTTGAAAGTAACCACTAAAAATTAAAAAGACATGTGACAAAACCTCATGAAAATCCCTTAAAAGCTTAATACAAACTTCATTAAATAACAATCAGAGCAGTAAACTATTTGTGGTTCAGTCTGGGCATATGAGCTCATTTGTGGCTTGATTTTCTCTTGATTAAATTCTTTGTGAGAGCTGCTCTCAAAGGCAGGAAAAACAATGGGTTAGTTTCATATACCTGATTTAATCAGACTGCCCAAATTATCATTTTTCAATGCTGCCAGGGAGTCAGAAACAACCTCATATTCTTCTCCTCAGTCCCAGTCATTTTGGCATCCACAGAGTTTGGGCCAGGGAAGTGTGAAAGAAACACGTGGTAGCAGCAGTGCAGTGGAAAGTTTCAATAAGTGGTTCAGGCCAGTGCAGCACTTACATGTGGTCATCTGGCTGTAGAAGTTTTGGAGAACTCTGTACTAGAAATAATCAGTGGACTCCAAGATGTTGTGAGCCCCAGCTGTGACTTCTCCAGCCCCTTGGTGCAGCCACTGTCAGTGATGCCTCAGGTTATAGCTTTTATATTTTTCAGATTCTGTGCTGCTTTAGTGTGTGGGTCTGGGCTTCATATTAGAGGTAGTGAGCTCTCTTCACAGAGCAGGGAGACAAAACAATTCCTTCTCTAGCTGGGGACCAAGGACAAATGATCCAAATCTCAGATCCAAAAGCAGAAACAACGTGGACTGAAGAGAGAAAAACAACAAGGATGGGGCTTCATAACCTAAAGATAAAATTGGACAATTAATTCCAATATAATATGCAAATGGACCAAAACTTATAAAAGTGAGAGACCCCGTGACCGGTTGTCCATTTTGTGACCATTTTGGGTTCATTTTGGGTGTAGCCCTGGCTGGGCTCTTGTGCTGCCCAAGGTGGATCCATTGAGGCCTTTCAATAAATCCCTACTTTATTCTTTAACTCTGTCTAGTCTCTGTTCTAGGTCAGCCTTCACAGGGCATCATCAGGACAAAGAGGGAGTTCTTTGATGGGCTCAATTTCAGTAAAGAATTGCTGATTGTGTGTTAGAGAGGAAAAGGCCTCTCTGCAGATACCTAATTATTCTGGTTTATCTGTGCTGAATGCCTCTTGCCCTCACCTGATGCCATTTGGATGAGTTCTGGCCCCACTGATGCACCTGGAGGGGTGTATTTGCACCCTGTCTTGTGGTAGCCTGCCTGGAAAATATCCCAGCTGTCAAAAATAAACCTATACATAATTCCCTTTTTTCTCCCTAAATTTTGTACTCAAGACTTCAAGTTTGATAAGTGAAAAACCATTTAATCAAAACACCTTTCAAAAAAGGAAACTACAAATTAAGAGGACATGTTGCCTTAACAAATGTCTTCAGTTAATTTGAACCGGACAGCTGCTTGAGGAATCCCAGAAGGATGTAACATAAGGCTATGCCTATTTTTCACCAGCAGTCTCCAAGAAAATTTACCAATTTTTCTATTATTTATTAAGGTCTTCTGTGTTCTTTTATAGAAATCTGCCCAGAACGAAGCAGGACTCAGCTTCTGCCTCTGATGGCCCAGGAAGAGTTGCATGCTGTGTTTGACAAGCTGGTCCCTCAGAGCCTGGAAAACATGAAGAAATTTGAGAAGTCCTGCAGGAATGTGGAAGACATCATGTGCCTTGAAGCTTGGTGAATTTCCAGCAAAATTTACTTTTGCTCCAGATTCATATTAATTCCTCCAAATCTGCCAGTTGAGATACTCTTAGCTAAGAAAACTGGAGGAAATTGAAAATCAGGGTAGACCAGAGGCACCCTTGCACACAGGGTCTGAGTTATGTGAAAAGAACAGCTTTAGGTATCCCTGTGAACCTGGGGAAAATGTCTCCACAATGCAAAGCAGCTGTGAAAAGCCAAGAACATTATGGGAGCTGTGTTAACAAGGGAATAGGGAGTAATACAGAAAGTCCAGGGGCTTGACAAATTAATCAGAGCTGGGCAGCAGTTTAAGAAACCTCACAAGGATATAAACCAGAGCTGCTCAAGTGATTTCCACCACGAGCTGCTGGAGAGATGTAAACACTGCAAAGGGTTGGGTTGTTTCACTTCCAGAGGGATCTCAGGTTATACAGGAGTGCTGGGGAGAGGGAGGGGAAACCAGGGGTGATGCTCTGGGGGAGGTGTGTAGGGCACAGAGGGGATGGAGAGGGACTGGATCACATGGGGACATGGACAATGGGGAATGGCTTTAAGATGAAGGAAGATGGATTTAGATTTTATAAGAAATCCTTCCCTGTGAGGGTGCTGAGGCACTGGCACAGGCTGCCCAGAGAAGCTGTGGCTGCCTCATCCCTGGAAGTGTTCAAGGCCAGTTTGGATGGGTTTTTGAACAAGCTGGTCTAGTGTAAGGTGTCCCTGTCCATGGCAGGAGGTTGGAATGAGATGGTTTTTAAGGTTCCTTCTAACCCAAACCAATCTGTAATTCTGTGGTTTATTTAGTTTTGGGGTTTTTTTTGTGGACTGAAACAGGATTCAGAACATAAGGGCAACCTGAAGCTGCAGGATTTGAGAAATAAACTAGTAGATGGAGTAAGAAAAAATTTCAGGCAATATTTTCTATACTGAGCCTCTGTTCAGACTGCACAATATAGGATTAGTAAATCTTATTCATTAAAGCAGAATTGTGTTATTTAATTTCCAATTAATATCCTCCTAGACAAAGACAACAGAGTAACTGGAGACAGACCTGCTCGTGCTGCAGATCAAATTGCTTTAATCTCTTTTAAGGGCGTCCTTACTGATGCAGCTCCTTGTTCCTCTGTCTGCTTATGCCAGCTCACAGATCACCACAGTATATTCACATTTCTGAAATGCATAATGCTTTGCCTGAAACCTTCTCAAAATTTGCCATAGGTAAAGATCATCTTCAGATCCTGATCACTATTACTCATGATATGGAACATGACAGAGGGGAGTGTTCTTTTCCCTTTGCAAAACCATCATATCCTTGGGTGAGTTTGGGGGTTCCCTCCATTGCAGTGCTGTTCTCTGAATCCCTTGTGTTTATTTGTTCTGAACCTGTTCCACCCTTGGAAGAGGCAGGGGGAGGAGGTAAGTGCAGGAAGAGGAGTTGAAGAGGCAAGAGATCAGGGTCAAAAGGAGGAAAATGGAGAGGAAGCATGAAGTGGAGGGAGAAAGAAAAGGCTGCAAAAGGAGGGAAAGGCACAGATACCCTGAGCTGGGAGGACGTGGGAGCCATTGGAGCCTGGCAGAGGACCCAGCACTGAGCCTGAAGTGCAGGGCACAGGGAATCTGCAGAGCCTCTGATCTGAACCATCAAGGGCATCCCACTGTCTTCTGCTCAGCTCAAGAGACTGGGCTTGGGCATCACCTGGCAGGAGGCTGAAATCATGGAAACACTTTGGTGTCAGGAATTGATGTAACCAGGACAAAAGAATGGTTTAGAAGAGGCAGGCAGTTTTGCTTCACAGCATAGATAATTCTGATTGTATTGTGTTTTCTGGTTTTGCTGGCAAATATCTGACAGCATGAGACAACAAATGGCTTTTAACTTATTGTTTTCTCTAAGGAAAGCATTATTTTTTAAAGATCTCTCCATTAAATTTGCATATACTTGGAGCCTGAAGAAAACAATCTGATGGAGCAAGGGGATGGAACAGCAGAAAATCTATTTGCTAAGTCCTGCAATGGAGAATATATTTTAATGCAAAACAGTGATGGCAAGGGAAGCTTTAGACTGCTTCAAAGCAAAAGCATCCAGGCAGGCAGTCCTGCAGAACTTCAAAACCTTGTGTGGAAACAAAGCTTTTTGTACATCAGAGCTTTAAATTCAAATCAAGCAGAGATCAAGCCAAGCCAACTTTGAGCATTTTGCATTTCACTTGATGTCCTTAAAGGCTGCAAGGGTTCCTTTATCATTTTCTTGCATCACATGCCATTTTCAGTGCTGTTTTGCAGGAGTTTCTTTGCTCCTTTTCTTCCAGTTTCCTTGAGCGGTTACACAGATTTGTAGTGTATCACATGTGTTTTTAAAGCTTTTGTTCAGCTGGATTCCCCTTCCCTCCCTTCAGCCTCAAAGGCAGATTTACAGGAATCTTTCAGAGATATGACACTGCATTATTTTAAAAGCTTTGCTCTTCTTATCTTCATGGCCTTGGAGGTCACAAAGAACTACATGTGAAGATAAACATCAGGTTCCCCAGCATGGAATAAAGTCAGACTGGATTGCAAAAAACAATTTAACACTTTAAATAAATCCAGATACTCTTTGCAGTGTCTCCCCTCTCTCCTATCACTGATGAGATTTCTTGAGTTTATTTAAAAGAAGACAGGAGGGGAAAGTGCCAGGAAGAGCAAAAATATCCCCAAACCTTTTTCAAAGGACCTGAAATCACATTTAAATTCCATCCAGATAATGCTGGTACAAGAGTGGCTCAGTAAAGATATCTTATGACAAAAGCAGCAAAGGAATTTTGTTGCCTTACTACTGATAGGGTTTATATTTCATTAATGAATTTCCAAAAAATCATCTCATGTAGAATTTTTTCAAATTAAGAGCAGAGAGGAAATTACATTTGCTTTTGTTGAAGGAGCAACTGGATATTGGAAAATTGTTGCAGGCTTTGCTGGATTTGATTCAGAGAAATGCTTACAGCTTGGTTCTCCACTGCCTGTGTTTTATACTGTCATTTCAGCCACGCTGTCTTTCTCCATGTGCTGCTGCAATTAAGGAGCCTGGATCTTTTATAACTTAGAGCTCAGCTGTGCCAGAGATGGGGAACTGGGAGACTTTGGGTATGAAACTTATGTTTGCCCACATCCAGAGACAACTGATGTGGCTGGAGGGGTGGCACCCCAAATCTTGGCTCCCAGGGTGCAATATCAAAACCTGCCTCCTGATCTGCTGGATGAGACCCAGGTGGCCAAATTAGCACCAACCCACCCTCTGCCTGCGACAAAAAATGAAAATGGGACAAATCAGCCTGGTTTTGCCAGTGACACAGTGCCCCTGCAGGGCACCAAGGGGCTGGGTGGCACTTGGGGGGCTCTCAGGCTCCCACTCTGGGTCCGTGGGGATTTCAGCAGCCCTGCAGTGCATGGGTGCCACTTACAGCCTGGCAGGGAGTGAGGAGAGGGGCTTGAGAAAAGCTGTGCCCAGCCAGGTGTGCAGGGTTGGGGCAGGCAGAAACAGCTCTTCAGAGATTTAAGCAAGAGCAGTGCTGATTTTGGCTGTGCCTGCTCTGGCTGAGGGAGATGAGGTTCATTTGGCCAGCAGACACAAAACATCTCCTTGTGTTCCCCTGCATTTCAGTGTTCTGTCTTTTCACAGAGAGTTCAGTTTGTCCTTCTTGCTCCTAACCCTGCTATCTCTGGCACGCTTTTAATCTGAAGACAGAAATTAGGATGTCCTACAAGGAGAGGCAGCTATTCCAGGAGCTGAGCTAAGGGAATGGAGTGGGATTAAGGGGCAATGGTTTCAAATTGAGAGAGGGCTGTTTTAGATTAGATATTAGGAGGAATTCCTGGACTGTGAGGATGGTGAGGCCCTGGCACAGGTTGCCCAGAGCAGCTGTGGCTGCCCCATCCCTGGATATATTCAAGGCCAGGTTGGATGGGGCTTTGAGCAACTTGGTCTGGTGGAAGGTGTCCCTGCCCAGGGCAGGGGATTTGGAATAGAGGATCTTTAAGGTCCTTTCCAACCCAAACCATTCTGTGATTCTGTAACTCTGACAGTCCCTTCAGCTCTGAACAGTTTCTCCATCAGTGTGGTGGACACCAGCTGTGTCCCCAGGAGGAGGCTGCTACTGCAGATCCCCAGCCCTGACCTTCCTTTCTCTGAGGAACCCTGGAGCCTGTTGCATCACAGGCTCAAACAAGAGGGGGTGCCACAGGAATCCTCACAAATGTAACAACCTTAATGGTGGCATTTGCAGTAAAATGTGAGAGGATGGTAATTCCTGCTGTGTGCCTCCAATTCTGATGCTATTTCCAGGTGAGGACAAGAGGATGATCTTTGCATTTTGCTCTGCTGCAAAGGTCTGAGCTGTTTGTTGCTTCCATAACCTTAAAGGTCTTTTCCAGCTGGAATGGCTCTGTGATTCCATACTGAGTGGTGTCTTTCTGAGGGACAGCTCTGGAGGGTTGGTCCAGCATTTCCTCTGGGGATGTGTCTGCCAGGGAGGAGGGACAGGGAGTGTTCAGCTGTGGCTGGTAGAGGTTCCTGCTGAAAGGCAGAGGCACAGAGAGGGAGGGTACAAGCAGCCTCCTGTCACTCACAGGAGTGATTCCTGCCTCTGGAGATATTGGTTCTTACTGCTCCTGAGACCACAGCTAGCAGGAGTCTCTCAGCATCTGCTGCTGTGAAGAGTCTTGTGAACCACTGTGCTCAACATTCACTCAACAGAAAAAGTGCTGTTGGCCAAAGGAATTTTGGTAAAAAGCCCTTCACTTAATTTTGTGTATTTTTGTTTAATTGTTTCTAAGACTTTTTTACGGAAGGGCAATTCCAAATTTAAGTTAAATTGATTACAGAATACACACCCAGCTGGAGATGCTGTTGGTTTTCAGTTTGGAGGTCTCCTCAGAAACCAGTGAAATGTGTTGTGAGAAAGCCAAAAACCCCAAGTAATTTTGGCTTTAAACACCTGACCCACAATTAGCACTTTGGCATTTTCTGACAGGCAACACAGAAGCCCCAGGCTGTATGACTGCTGGTTGTTCAGTCAGGAGAGCAGGAGACTCAGGGGGGACCTTGGTGTTCTCTACAGCTCCCTGCAAGGAGGCTGTAGCCTGGTGGGAGCTGGTCTCTTCTCCCAGGTCACAAGTGGAAATGGCCTCAAACTATGCCAGGGGAGGTTTAGATTGGATATTAGGAATAGTTTTGTTGCTGAAGGGGTGTCAAGCAGTGGAACAGGCTGCCTAGGGCAGTGGTGAAGTCACCATCCCTGGAGGGATTTGAGAGATGTGTAGATGTGGCACTTGGGGACATGGTTTAGTGGTGGGCTTGGCAGTGCTGGGTTAATAGCTGGGCTCAGTGATCTTAGAGGTGTTTTTCGACCCTAATGATTGTATGAATCCTTTATTCTGCAATTTCCATGTGCAGTGATTGAGGACAGGATATTGCAGAGCACTCTGATGGTATGGGCTGGCTTTGTAGGTACAGAAACAATTTATATACCAGAATGTGACTCTCTGCCTGTGAGGGAGGAGAGAAATTAATTCAGGTGAATCTGGAGCATAATCTCTGTGCCCATGCAAAGCCTTAAATGTTCTGTGGGATGCTTTAGTCAGCAGTAGGGGATGAGGAGTCCCCGTGAGCACAGGCGAGGGTTTAAACTGTATATAACCAACAGGGGGCATTAGGTTTATGCTTATTAAATGTGTATTTCTATTCCTAGCAGAGAAAAATCTCAGAGTAGTTTGATTGAAAACAGCAGGATGTGAATCTTGTATCCTATAAAAGATGCAAGATTCTGTTGTTTAGTTGTTTTTTTTTCCCACAATATTTAGTAACTGTATAAGTCTGCTTTTCTTTAGGTTTAGCCTGTATCTATTCTGAGACAAAGATAAGCAAGATACATGTAATTAACAATCAGATGATTTTTGCATGATTTGCAGCTCAAAAAGCACTTGAAAAATAGAAGTGTTTCTGGTACAAATTTGTTTGTATTGATAATTCCCAGTTTTCTAACCAGAAAATAACGTAAGGCTGCAATTATATCTTTCTGATGGAAATGAGATTCAGCAGTGCACAGTCAACTGATGCCCTTAATTTTGGAGAAATCCTTGCCCTGAATTATTTGATTACTGCATGCAAAGGACTTCAGTGAGGAGCTAGAGTGCAAGCACAAATTGTGGTCTTTGGAAGTGAAAGTAATATTTATTACAGAGGTAATTATTATGGCTACAACCACTCATACTCCTGTACATGGCATTATTCATATACACGTTCCTTTTACATTTTTATTTTGTATTCACAGCACTGACTGTAGGAGCAACATTTTCCTCTTCCCTCATGAAGTGGAAAACTGTAGCCTGCTCTGCACTCCTGTCACACCCCAGCAGCTGGAAAACTTTTTTAGGTGAAGTGATTTCTACAATCTGTAGTTAACTTGAGCTGCATTTGGAAACATGGAAATAGATTAAGGAATTAGATGTCAAATAGTTAGGGGATTCAGCTGTGACTGCTTTCATAAAGCAATGCCAAAACAAATTATTGTCCCAAATGTTCAGATGCTCTGTTTCAATAAGTTGATTTAATTACCTGCCTTATGTTAAAATGGGTTTTACATCACCTAATAACTTCTTCCAAAGTGAAGTAAAAGTTAGGATTTTGAAATAAAGAAATTATCAACCTCCAGCAATTGCAGACTTTTTGCCTGGGGTACTCTTAGCAACTCTTGTTCCCCCAATGTCAGAGAAGAGAAATTCTAATGGATTGGTGGCACACAGTAACTCCTTTCCCCTGAGCCCTATTTAAACCCCTGCCATAAAAAAACCAAAAAAAACCCAACAACAACAAAAAAACAAACCAAAAAAAAAAAAAAAAAGCAAGATGAGCTTGGTTCATTTTTATCCAGCAAGAAGTTGTTTGGAGGGAAGGTTGGATCTGATTATTCAGTGGCTTGACTCTGAGGGACACCTCATCCAAAGACTTTTTTTCCACAGTCCCAATATGCTGCAGGCAGTTCAAGGTCTGTAGGCTTCAGGCTGGTCACCCACTCTAAACAGAAAAGTGTGTTTTATCTTACCCTGTTTGTCAGCATGAGGGAAGGAACCAGATCACCTAGAAAGATTTTTTTTTTTTTTTAAATGAAAGTTGCTTGGTCAATGCCCTGGCACATCCTTCTCACTGAGCAGAATTTTGTGTCCTCCAACACTTAACTCAGGTTGAACAGCATTTTAAACAGGATCCCATCTGCTGGGCCAGTTTGTGTTAGTGAAGAGTGGTGTTATTCTGTGTATCCAACAGAACAGCAAATTAGGGACACCTTTTCCATGCTAATCAATTAGTCACATAAGATGCTCCTGCTTTCCAAAGAAGTGCTGGAGTAGCAGCTGTGTGACTTGTTATGAAAGGTGTGTGTGTCAGCAGATTCTGCCTCTGTGTTGTGCTTTTCTGCAGAGCCAGCAACAAATCCTAATAAAACTTAATGTGAGAAAACATTGCCAGTGAGGTGATAGGTTGAGATTAACTGCACTAAAAAGAGGCAATTCCATGCTAAGTATTTTTTAACTTCTCTGAAGAGTCACTATTATAAACATACCAATTTAAGGGCTTCTTTCTGCTCCCGTGAAAATCAATATGAAAACTCACACTGAATTAATCTAAAAAAGAAAAAGCAGCCAGCCACCACTCATCCCACACTTGGACAGCTACACTTTCAGGCTTTCCAGTAACACATGTTCTAACAAGTATGTTTAGACTCAGAATTAGCCCCATGCTGAGCTCTAATGACAATTTCCCAAAAAAAAAAAGAAAAAAAATTGCAATTGAGGTAAGCTCTGATGCAAGTAATTTCCTTCTCAAAGATAATTTTTATAAACAAGTGTATATAAATAAGTTTAAAATTGGAAAAAAATACCCAACAACTTGTTCTTAACTGCATCACTGTTATTATAACATATTCCCCCAAACATATAAAACACTTAGATTGTCTGCATTAGAACTAAATGTTGTGTTTAGCACCTTTTTCTGGTGTTTGGGTTTTTAGGTACCTAAGTTCCAGGACATTTAATGTCACCCACTTATGTCCATCCTTCAGCTGCCAGAAAGTCTTGAGATTTTCTAGTGTGCTTGAGGCACAATCCCCAGGCTCTCAGAGGTATCCCTGTAACATAAAATACGGTGAACACAGTGGACTTTTAGTCCTGGGGAAGGTTTTTTCCTGTAGCTCCTGCTGATTTCAGAAGAGGTTCCAAAGCTGACACAATTCTCACATGGAGAAGGGTCCAGAAGAGATGTCAGATGTGGGAATAACCTGTACCACCTCTGGGGAGGAAAATGAAGTGTCTCACTTTGCCACAGGCACCTGTGATCACTGGCTGCTCTGTCCCCCTTCCTGCCAGTGCAGTTGCTACCACCTGTGGAAGGACAAAAATATTCACCATCCAAAAAAAAAAAAAAAAAAGAGCCATGATGAAAACTAGAGCCCCAGATCCTTGAGTCATAGGACCAAGGACTCAGCTTGCCTTTCTTTAGCAAAGAAAATGTCTTCATTTTGGAATCACCCAAAAAGCCTGGAAACCTGGTCAGAGCACAGCCTATGGAGCAATTCATGTCTTGGAGTCTGCAGGAAGCCTGAAAAACAGCTCTGATGCAGAAAATGGCTCCATTCTCCAGCAGGGTGCTTGCTCTCCTCTCATCTCCCACATGTGGCCATGGCTCCAGAAGAGTGGGGGTTATTTGCTGCTGTTCCTTTCACATTCCCCCAGTTCCCCTGTGTGCTGGGATTGTGACCTTTGGGGTACAAGGGGGGATGTCATGATGTTTAGGGCTTCTATCAGGCTTAATCCAGGCTATTATCTACTCCTGCCTCAAAAAATATCCCTTTCTGCTACTAGGATAGCATTTATTTCTGAGTTTCCTGCCCCTATGATGCCAAGGATTTATGGTTCAAGTAGTCCAGAGACTCCCCAAAATGTGTAACGCTGGAGTCAAGAGCAGAGGTTTTTTAAGTGTATTGCAAACTGTACCCAGGAAGGACCTGTGAGCCTGTACAGTCCTTGCTTCTGTCATGGATTTCCTCATAGCATGGCTGCAAGGATGATTTTGGGGTAAAAATCCAGGATTAGTCAAAAAGGCCAAGAGAAGCAGAACGCGCTTCTGTGATGTGTTCTTAGATGGACACTACTTTAAATGCAAAATGCTTCTTCTAAGATAAACCAATGGATTGTTTCCAATTCTGAATCTTTTCTGTGATGATTCAGCTATTGGCAAAAATAAGCTGAAGAGTATGGTGTTGAAGCACTGTCATCCCATCTTCCCATGATTGTTTTTTAATGTATTACCTGTTCAGGGTAAAAATATTTTCCTCTTAAAAAAACCCAACAAAAACAACAACCCCCACAAAAAGACCCAAAAAACTCCACCAAAACAAATAAAAAAACCCCCAAAACAGCCCCACAAAAAAAACCCAAACCCAAACCACAACCCCCTCCCCGCCTCAAAACAACAGCAAGAAGAAAAGGACATGAGTGCATTTCTCTTGTTCCTCTGTAATTAATACAGTGATTTATCTCTGTAAAGCCTGCCAATAAATTATTGGCTGCTATCAACTTACTTCTCAGGATGAAACCCTGGGAGAGGAAGTTGCCACGGACTCATCAGAGCCCCCAGTGATTAATGTGGGTGTTGATAATTGCTGTGCTTATGATGGAAAAATATTTCCTCCCCTTATTCCACATACATTTTTGACTACTGAACACCAACCATTTACTTTTCACATCTGACTCTGACTGTGATTTACTTGTCCCAAACATTGCTGGGCATCTGCAAGCTGCCATCCTGTGGCACTGGTCATCCTGGGGCTTTAGGTTAAGTCAGAGGACTCTTCTGTCCTTTCCAAGTAGGAGTTTGAGATTTCCACCTCTTCTCTCCTGAAAGGTCTTGAAGACATGAAAACTTTCACTCTTATGACTGTACGCTTCCCTAGCCACAAATGTGCTGCAGCATGTGTCAGGATTTCCTTTCAGGGTTAGAATTATGAGCTCTGTACCCTTGAAAACGAGGGACTTCCTTCCAGGGAGAAAGTACACATGAGCCTTGGTTTGGACTTTGCAGCACCTGCCTGATGCTGTGATAATGGACTTTGAAAGTTTTGATGCTGTTCAATTCAAGGTGTTATTTTAGGTCATTTCAGAAGCTTTAATGGCTCCCTGTGTCTGCACAGCTGGACTCATGATAACCGAGGCACAGACTTTGCAGGTGGAGGAATATGAAAAATAACATTAATAAAATGATAATGTGTCAAAGGCTCTTTTCCCAAGTGTTTGATTCTGGCTTAAGAAAAGGCTGTGGAAAAGAAAAATTTGGTTTTTAGGCACTCCAAAGGGAGGCAATGGCTATATAATGGCTGGGTTGCTTCTGCCCTTGTCTGTGCATTGCAACACAGTCTTCAGTTACATTCCCCACAATATTTCATGTATGTGTGTATATAAACTTCTGAATTGTGTGCAACTGTGGCCTGTAATATCTTTGGTGTGCCTACTAGAGAAAATGAAAGCTATGAAATAATAAGGCAAGGGCTATAAAAAGTGTCATGTTAAAACCAAGCAAGAGCTGTTGCTGTTAAATCTCCTGTTAAACAGGGATCTTCCATGAAGCTGTGCAAGTCATTCAAGCCTAGGCTCTCCCATTGCCCATTCTTCCTCTGTTTTTCATGAGCTCCTGGGGAATGCAGAGGTTGTGATCTGGAGAAGTGCTTTACTCTCACAGCTGTAACCAAAGCCTCCAGACACTGAATGCACAAACTTCTGCTGAACTGGGACTCCTCTGCTAAAGGGTCCTGGATGTCTCAAGTTGGACACTGTGATTTCCCTGACCATTTTGACCTTAATCTCCCTGTGCCCCAGTTTCCTGTCTGATCCCGGTATGACGAGGTAAAATGCAGAAGATACTCAATGGTGCCTACAAAGCACCAGCAGATTAGTGATGAGCACCACACACACAAAAAATTAATCATGTCATACTTGAGCAGAGGTTGGCTGGGGTCCCAGGAAGGTGGCACAGGGCCATGTTGAATGAGAAGTGTAAAAGGGAGAGGCTTAGCCATTATCCATGCACTGAGCCATCCTCAGTGCATCCCAGGTGCAGGATACACAGGGAGCCTCATTTCTTCCTGATTCCTGTGTGCTTGACTCAGCTGAATGCTGTTGCCTCCCTAAGTTCTGCATTCCTTTGCTCTGTACTGCCAAAGGGACTGAGGAACAGGAGATTCATAAACTCCAGGTCTAGTTGTCCAGACTTAACTTGCCCAACACAACAGAGAATAAAGAATTCTCATCGGTACCAAATTAGAATCCAGCGAGTACTTTAGGTCTGAGGTTTCATCAATAATTTCCATCAATTTTTATACCAAAAGCAGTGACTTTTGTAAAGTTTTTATTGATTTTCTGTCTGCCAAAGTGCTTTTTCAAATTTGTAATGGGGTAAGAAGCAAAACCCCTCAAAACAGGGAAGGAAAGAAACAGCAAATTTTTATTTTTAGGAAAGAAACAGCAATTTATTTCCTCCCCCTCTCTATTTTTTGTCACCTAAGTATTTTTTCTGGCATTATCAGCTGCTGCTATGAGCAGAGGTATTTCCTCCTTTTTGAAGGCTACTGTCTGAAGGCGATGCAGAAATGCAGATCTGATGCCATCCCCTCAGCAACTTTCAGACTCAGATTCCACCTTTATGGTGAGCAGGATGGTGGGCTCAGAGATGCTGCTTTGCTTCCTGCAGATTTCTGACAAACACCCCCCCAGTTCTTGGGCAATGTTTCTGGAGTCAGTAAAAAACCCCCTGATCTTATAGTCCTCCCTTCTGAGGAGAAAAAGTTGCAGTATGAGCTCCCCTGCTGTCCCACCCCAGCATCTGACAACAGATGTACTTCACTCATGGAGAAAGATTTATTAAGGGTCTAATGCTTCTTAGCACAAAAGTCTCTTCTGTCACATTCTTGGGCGCAGATTTTTTTGCCTTTAAGGAGAAAACTACTTAAGGAGTAAGGTGGACCTGCTTTTCCACCATCTAACATCCTTCAAATGCCTGTCTCTGGCATTTGTTTCCCACTTGAGCTGTTGTTACAGTAATACATGCAGGTCATTGGAAATCAAATAGTGCTAATTTGGAGTTCATATGTACAAATCACATTGTTTATAACCAAAGCCAATGGTCATCTTGATGGTGATTTTTAGAATGAGGAATCTTCTGTGTGCACCTGGGGTGGCAAACAGCCTTGCCAAGGGTATCCCATGACTCAGCTCTGCTCACAACACTTTTAGACCTACACGGGTGAGTCTCATTGGCTCCCCAGGGCGGTCCCAGGGAACCTGACTCACCTTGTTACACACAGCACTGAGAGAAAAGGAGATGTGGATCTGTTCAGCAGCTCGGATGTGCCAATGACTCAGGCTGTTGGGTTGGATCAGTGCCTGACCTGTTTATGCTGCTGTGTCTCCCTCCTCTCCTAGGAGCCCTGGGAGCGATGATTCTTCAATTCATAAATTCACAGAAGACACATTTAAAGCTCTGTGCTGTGAATAAGAACCAGTTCTGAAATGTTTAATAGTCCCTGAAGTAAAATAACCCTCTCCTGTAGGCTTAGATTCCAAGGGTCAGCTCTTCACCACGTGCAGCTGAACTTCATAGCGTGTGCTGTCTCCACTTGCTGTGGGAGCTTGGTGCTTGCCCACTGCTGGGTGGATTTGGGATATTGTGCCTTTGGTAGAAATACCAGAAAAGATGGAAGTCACCCTGAGCAGGTGCTTCAAATTTCAGAAGAAAGAAAATGGTGAAGCAGAAGAGGAAGGAATCGTGATTACTTTTACTCTGGTACAGCCATGTGCTCATTCCTTTTCTGCCTTTTTCCTTTCAGGAAAGGAAAACTCGTTTTTTTCCCTTAAAGAAATAAAGTTTGCAAGCCAGGAAGAAAGAAGAACTAGGAATGCTCTGATCATCCATAAGGAATGTTATTACATTTAGCTTAAACTACTTTTTTTTTCTTTTAAATGCTCTAACAATTATTAATTCCTTAAAATTGAAGCTGTTCTGACTTACCTATTCTTGGAAAAAAAAAAAAAAAGGCATTTTGAATCACAGTGGTTTTTCTGCCACACTTGAGAACAGCAGGTTGAGACTGGGGTATTTTTGATGTGGAAAGAAGCTGCCCAGTTGTCTTTTTCCTACTTACACTGACCTCAAACCTTTCTGACAGTTTCCTGCGTGGTGGTTCGATGCTGTTTCCAAGCACAATTCGAAGAGTCCCAAAAGAAGACAAGAGTCTCTTTGCAGTTCCCAGTTTGCTTTCTTTGTCAGACTCTTCTTTTTAAGGTTATCTTTAGCCTCATCCAGCATTCCAGGAAAAGAAAGAAGTGCCCTCTGGAGTTTTTTGCAACCGTGGTACAGAGACATCCCACCACGTCTTGCCATTTCTATCTGACATCTGTGACATTTAAAGATATGTTTTTGGAGCTTGTCCCTCTCCATAACCTATTGTTTAATTAGTGCCACTGGAAATACAGCAACAGAACTTAAAAATGAGGGATCTGAAGTTGAGGAGATGGAGCAGGGAGGATGGAGTGACTCTTGGGCATGAAAAGTTTAGTGGAAAGGGTGAACAAGAAGGTGTTTGATGAAAAGGGGTGTGGGAGGGCAAGTAGCAATTCTAGGTTTCAAAATGAGGTTGGTAAATTAGTAGAAAAATTCAGATTGGTTGGGAGAGAGGGAACTGGGGAGCAGAGGTCCTGACGGCACTGTCCAGACTGATCAGCCACACCGTATTTGCTTGTGCATAGCTGGGTTAGGTGAGCTACAGCTCACTTGAAACAAACAAAGCTGTTGCCCTCCACCATCCAATTACCGGGAGAAAAAATCCCCTGTACCTCCGGGCAGCGCTCAGCAGGAGCATCTTTTAAACCACACCACTCTAAGGAAAGCCCTGAAGATGCCAGACCTGGGGGGAAAACAGGGATGTTTGACAAATAGAGTGTGCTTCACACCTCAAACTTGTTTTCTGTCAGCATTCCCAATTGAGCTGCTCCAGATTTGCATTTGTTCAAATGAAAGGAAAACCAGATATTTTCCAGGGACAGCAGTAGCGGCACCCAGGAAAGTGCTGCTCCAGCAACAGCTCCTGGTGTGGTAGAGATTTTAAGCTTTAAGCCGTGGAGTGCAGGTGACCTCAGTGTGCTTTGCTGGACCAAGACTCAAGCACAGGAAGGAGCAGGTGTTGCAAGCAGAATGAAAAAATAAATAAATTGATTTTTCCACAGTGGAATGATGTCCTCTGGGAGAAGCACTGCTGCTTGTGCCAACCAGGGCAGGAGCGTTCGGCACAGCGGGATGTGCTCTGCAGAGCGTGCTCTTGCTCTGGACAAACACTGATTTTCCATGTCTTAGTTCCTCCTACGATCCTTTCCTGCCTGCAGCAGCATGCAAAATTAGCAGAGGCAGAAGCAGCAGGTCGAGAAATTCCTTCCAGGATTTTACTGTCCATAGCTTTAAAAAATACTGTCCTAGTCAAGAAACGGCTGGAGGGATGGACGGCGGCTGGGTCAGGAACAGGGCAAGGCGCACCCTGGAACTCGGGTGTGGCGGCTCAGGGCACTGACTCACCTGCTCCTCGGGGGCTCCGGCGCGGCAGAGCCTGCTCCCTGAATGTGTGCAGAAAAGAGGTTTCCAGCCCCAAAGCCGCCTCCTGTTGCCTCGCACGGAGAGAGGGGGGGAATCCCCCAAGAAATATCTTGATGCCTTCAGGCAAGGCTAGTGGCATTTAACACGTTACGTTGCACTTCGCCTTTATCTTTTGCGGGCAAAGCGCGGCCGCCTTCCAGTGTGCCACACAAGCATTCCCGAGTGTTTTNGCCGCCGCCGCCGCCGCCGCTGCCGCCGCGCACCCCCGGCCCCCGAGCCCGGCGCTGCAGGATGCCGGGGGGCAAGAGAGGGCTGGTGGCACCGCAGAACACCTTCCTGGAGAACATCGTCCGGCGCTCCAGCGGTGAGATTCCCCCGTCGTTTGTCCATCCGTACATCCGCCCGTCCATCCATCCCTCCGTCCCTCCGGCGTCTCGCCCCGGCGTTGCCGCGCTGGTGGGTCCGTGCCAAAGCGGTGCCTTCAAGGAACGGGATGCGCTGGTCCCCTCCGGAGCATCCCCTCGCGGTCCTTACCCTGTCNCAAGAAATATCTTGATGCCTTCAGGCAAGGCTAGTGGCATTTAACACGTTACGTTGCACTTCGCCTTTATCTTTTGCGGGCAAAGCGCGGCCGCCTTCCAGTGTGCCACACAAGCATTCCCGAGTGTTTTCCCTCAAACCCAACCGCTGGGGGAAAAAAACCACAACCCAAAGAACAACCACAAACAAAACAACGTACAGATGCAAAACCAGGGCGTTTGCGTGAGTTTCGCTCAGGTCAGAACTTCTCAGGGGACCAGAGAAGGGTGGGGAGGGGGATGCTCGGGGGACTCCGCGGGGTGTCCCCCGCATCCTCCCCATCCCGTGGCGTCCTCCCCCATCCCTAGGCATCCTCCCCCATCCCCTCCCGTCC
>VYZP01030417.1:692-44559 GCA_013400635.1 Hypocryptadius cinnamomeus | reverse complement strand
CGGCGGACGGCACGGCGGGGCCCCGGCAGCAGCGCTCCGCCGCGGCCCCAGGACAGCAGAGGAGCGGAGCGGAGGGCAGCGGTGAGTCCGAGGAGCCGGGGTAAGCACCTTCCCGCGGGGCGGAGGGGTCGGGCTGCAATGGCGAGGCTTTCCCACTAGATGTCTGCACAGCTAATGGTAGGCGAGAGCTCCGTCCTTTCCCGGGTGTATCCCCCAGAGCCCGACCCTCCAGCCTCTATCGTCTGCCAATCCCTTGAGAAATTAAATCCCTTTCTCCCTCTACCATCCCGAGTTTTTTTCCTTCTCTTTGTTTCTTTTTTCTTTCAAGAGTGTGCTGGAGTTTTGGCTAGAATAAAATACGGATTTCTCCACAGAGGAAGGAAGCTCTCTGGTCTGCGACTCATGTTATTGGAATCCTTTTATGACCTTTGATGCGTTTAAATAACACGGTAAAACTGTGCACACACCTCGGATTGAACTTTAATCATCCCAAGTCAAGGACATCCAGGTGGTAAATTACTTTACTTTGACATTTCTGCTTTAGAACAGTATGTTCTGCGATCCCAGTCGTAGGTCAGAGAGACTTTTCTAGTTTTCTCATCCTTAGAAGAGCAAATATACTTTACCTACAGATATCAGAAATTCGTCTCTCCTGTTACCTTATTAAAAAAAAAAGAAAAAAAGAAAAAAAAAAAGAGTGAAAACCAGACACCAAAATCAAGTCTATCGGGCACCTCCAGACTTCCCACAGGGTTGGGAAAATGTTCATTGCTGTTAAGCACCGCTCTACCTCTCCTGGAATACGTGTGTGTTTAATGTGTTACACAGGAACTTAGACAAGTTTTATATATGCATATGTTTGTGTGTATGTTCCCTTTCTGCAAACAGTGATGCTGTAATAGATTGCTCTGAAAAATATTGAGGTAATCTGCAGACTTTTTCTTTGGTCTTGGTGCAGTGTGAGAACCCAAAGTGAGTTTGGTTCATCATGAAAAAAATATTCTAACAAATGACATAAATATATTCAAGAGAAATCCAGAATGCTTTATTTTGTTTGCTACTAGCACCTGGTTTTAAATCAGACAAATCTGAGTGAACACGTACAAGAGAGGAATTTGTGGGCCTTTTAACTGTCAATAAAAATTAGTGACAACTAAGTTTCGCCTTGATTTTTACCAAGGGATCCCTGGTCAGCCTCATCTTAACGCTTGTCTTGGAAGCTGTGGAGCACAGGGACCTAAAGCCAAGCCTTTCGCATGGAGTTTTAGGTCCTGGACTCAGTCACAGGAAAGGCCTAAGCATGAGAAATCCCATCCGCCTTTGTTATTCCCTTTCATGTCCGCTTTGACCAGCTGAGACTTTACACTCACACCTAGGAAAATTAAAATATGGTTAAATATGAGGTAAATTTTAAGGGGAAACTAGCAGGGGGGAGGTGGGTTCGTGCAGTTCGTTTGGAGGGGAGTGTTTAGAAACAAACGAGTCCAGCTAGGGAGCAGAGTGTCACGGGGGAAGAAGTGGGATTTCGGCTCCACTCGGGAGCCGGAGCAAGTTCAATTCCTCGTGAACAAAGTAGTCGCGACCTTTAGAACGTAAAAACCATGAGGGTGAACAGACATCCACACAGCAGGAGCGGCAGGAGGGAGCCGAACAGGGTATCGGCACTTTCCTCCCGGGGTCTGTCCCAGCCCTGTGGCGGTGGAGGGTGGCACCCTCCCCACAGCTCCCCGCGGGAGGAACGGCAGAGTGGGGGGCGCCGAGGGGTGCAGAGAGGCAAGGCTGCTGGCACAGAGATCTGGGGTCTTGCACGGACCTTGCGACACTCCTGAGAATTTACCCTGCCTGTTTCCAGAAGTTTGAACGCGTTGAGTTCGAGATGAGCATTTTCGCGAATTTTCTCGGGATTTCGTGAATTGTAGGGAAGGGAGTCTCTGCTCCCCTCTCGGCCACTGGTTGCACACAACTGCCTTCCGTGACTGGCCGTGCCAGGCAGCGTTATTGCCTTATGTACTGTTGCTATTGAATAGAGATAAATAGGAGGGTAGGAGACACGGTCGCCATAATCGCTGCTCCCCGAAAGTAAAAGGCTGCTCTTTTGTTTTTTTTTTTTTTTTTTCCCTGTCTCTGAAATCCCTGAGTCTAATTATTTAACTGTCCGTTCTCTCCTCCGCTTCTCATTATGAACTCAAGATGTTTAATGCTGGAAAAATACATCACTTGTTTTATACCCGGACAGAGCCTTTACTTGTGAAACTCACTTCTAAAAAAAAAAAAAAAAAAAAAAGGATCTGGAAATAATTAACTCGTACAGTTGAGAACATTATGTTGCTTTTACTGTAAACGTGTCCTTACACCTTTACAAGACGTTACAGAGGACTAACTCAACTAATTGAAACTGTTATATAGCAGCGTTATGTATTCAACATACTTGTTACATTTCATCTTTATGGACTTAAGAGTTTTATTCCTTTCACAGTGTTGGGATTTTTTTTCCAGCAGCCGCTCGTTTAATCTGCAAGAAGGACAGATATTTGAAAAGCTATGAAAAGAGACGCAATTTAGTGTTATTTTCTCTATATCAGGGTAAGACGGATCACACCGTCACGGACAGAGTACTGAAAAAAGAGAAAACTAGGAAAATTTAAGAGCCAAACATTTCTGCCTCATCCTAACACCCCTGGAAGAAATACATGTACCGGCTAGTTACTATGCTAGCTGTATCGAGTGGTGGGACCTCCTGTTTCCCCTCTCCCACTTTATCTGCACCCTTGAGGTGGGGAAGCGGGGCCGGGCAAAGCCTGGTTGGCAGGGAGATGCACTCATCCCGCTGAGCACCGGCCTGGCTTGGCGAGGGCAGCCCCTCCGGCCGACCACGAGGGTATCCCCCGCCTGGGTGCTGAGAGCGGGCGCTGCAGCGCGCACCATTTGCGCGTGTGCGCCCATGAGGAGCAGCGAGACATCCGCTGCGCGGGGTCCCACCGCGATCCTTGCTCCCGTGTCTCCCGCCCATCCTTCCCCTCTCTCTGTCCCTTTCCCGGCGAAGGCGACTCGCCACGGCAGACAATTTACCCTTCATGCCAGTAGCGAGGGATCCCACAAGGAAGCGTTTTCATTGCTCCCACCAGTGCTACTCCTTCAGGAGCTGATGGAGACTTTTGTCCAGCCCGGAATAACTAGCATTCACATAGGCCAACACAAATGCCCGATTCACGGGGCACCGGAATAGGGACCAGGATGTGGGCTGTGCTCTGAGCTCGGATTTGTGCTGAAGCCACAGTCCTGCAATTACTACGTTGTGTTATTTTCAGTGCAGAGGGCAGGGACTACTTCAGATTAATAAATTCGTCTCCCGCGGAGTTCGCCCCAAAAAACTCTGTCGTGGATGATATTTAAAGACAGAGCCTGGCATACCAAGGAGAAGGGCAAACTGAACAAGGGAAATCTGGTAGCAGGAAGTTCACTTACACGAGGAAGAGATGTGCGTATTATTGAATTTACGTGTACAAGCCAACATGTCTGTACACCCACAGATGTGTTTGTAGATGACAGAGGCTCTGTGTGTCTTTGAAAAGATGTCTTATGAAGAAGTGTTTCCAGGGAAATGTTGACGTTTCAACTCTACAGGCGAGTCTTTCCGCCCAGAAACCAGTCTGCTTCCCTGTACTTCCCCTTGGCTGCCCGAGCAAGGAACCGCCCCGGGGAGCAGGAGGTAAACCCGCACCTACAGGCTCATCCTAGCCTGTAATCCCGCGTGTTCCTCGACTCTGGCGACGGGCGGGACGCGGAGCCGCTCAGGTGCCGGCAGCTCCGCCGCTCCCCGCGCAGGGCCCGGCTGCCGGCCGCAGGTGATGCGGGGACCGCGGCCGCCGAAACATGTGTGCCGCACGCATCGGCACCGTCTCCTCCCGACAACGTGCGTGTGTGATTAATGCCGACCGACGGCTGCCCCCAGCCCTGCTCCCCCTCCCATTTTCTCCTACCTCCCGCCCCCTCCTCCCAAGGTCCTCCGCTGGTTTCAATAAAAAGCAGGATCTAAGCTTTGTCTCCTTCAAATCAAAGAGGTGTTACGATTGGCGAAACGAGGGGCAGATGGGGTATTTTCAAAGATATTTCCAAACAATATGAAGCCGAGACGCCCGGTTTCTCGGGAAGCGAATGTTGTCCAGTAAAACAATGGCAGCGAATAAATCAGTCGTCGGGGTCCCTGTCGGGATCCTGGGGTGGTTTAACCGGAGTGGATGACTCTCCTTCCCCCATCCTGCTCGTTAGAAAGTTAATAGGAGGCGCCGGCGATTTTTCCCGAGGTGGCGGAGGGGGGATAGGATGGGCAAGGCCGAGGCACCGGAGAGAGCTCTGCTTTTAGGAGAGCCGTGTGGCGAGCCAGGCTACGGGTGGCCGGAGTGCCCGTGGGCACGGCGCCGGGCAGGGTCCTGCCCGCTCCTGCCCGCTCGGAGCACGGGCAGCACCGCGGGGCTCTCCCGGTCCAGCGCCGCCGCGTCAGGGCAGGGCGGGCTGTGCTCACCCGGCTGTTTAACTGTGCCTGACGCTGCTCTTTTCTTTTATTTTCTTTCTTTCCTTTTTTTTTCCCTTCTTTTTCCTTCCTTTTAATTTTTTTTTTTCTCTCAGAAGGTTAAGCAGGTGAAAAGTAAGATTTATAGGCCTCTGTAAAAATTAAAACAAGTCTTTCAGGTGTAAAACACAGCCCTGAAATACGGAGATTTATTTGCTCAATTTTTAGTCGGTAAACTCCATATTACTCCAAAGGGAAAAATTTCTCTCTCTTACAGAGCACACAAGGCAGGATTTGCATTCACGCATCGGAATCGTACTCTGAAAGAGGTGGTAAAGTCCTTCTGAACGCGACTTTTTTCGCGGCCGACTGTCCCCCTGGAACAGCGTGAATTTTCTGCTGCCTTGGTTCAAGAGAAGCTATAGTTTTTACGTCCTGCGCCGTGACTGCAGCTGAAAAGTTTTGCATGGAAAAAGGAGAGATTAGTGCCCCAGAGCTAGATTTTCTGCCGGAGAGCTTGGAGTCGTGAACAGTCGCGACGTTTTACTAGTCAGTATGCTTTTTACTGCAGAGCTCCACTGCTCTATCGAAAGCGATTCCTGGAGGGGTATTTTTGCACTGGGTTTCATTTTTACGTGGTCACTCGTTTTAAATCTTGAGATGTTCAAAATCAAGGTACAACTGTTTAGTGAAAAAAAAATCCGTCCCAGCTCTCTACTGCTAATGAACAGAAATTATTCCACTTTCATCTCGCCCCTCAGAAATATTTTTACTTAGAAAGGGCTGGCTGCTAATTGGGGTGCGCAGTTGCCTTTAATCTCTAACACAGTGCTTGGAACATACCCAGAATGAATTAAAATAAGTCTGATACACAAGAAGAAAACATGGCTTCCCAGTAAAACTCGTTTTATGATCACAGCTTGTGTGCTACGTCAAAATGTTAAGCTTAGGCATCTAGGGCATAAAGAATAAAAACCCCTTTTGAAAGTCACTTATGCTCACATTTGGTACTGTTTTAATCTTTTCTATTAGAAGTACAAGTAAGGAATACCTTTTGTACTAATATGCTATGGATGAAGTACAAATTTGCATGTTTACAAGTAGTTTGTATGCCGAAGCCATCACCTGAACCTATGGATAAATATATGTATTTCTCCTGAAAGCAGACTGTGGGAGATTATCAGACCACCATCCCCACAGAAGTGCTCTCTCCTCTTCTACAGTACTGATGGGAAGGAGAAGTGGCAAACGGTGTGCATGTGTGTGTCTGTTTGCACAAGTGTGTGTACAAGAGGGATGGATCTCTGCCACCCTGTCGTGCAGCTTTGGTTGAGTGAGCTGCAAATCACAGTTTCATGCTAGCTCAGCAAGTTGCCAAAAAAATCCCCCAAAAATGCCCGGGAGGTGGAAACGGCTCTGATAAAGAGATGTGTCATGCGGCTTGCTGTGCAAAAGTAAACACTGTGCTGAACACTTAGAAGCCCCAAAATTGCTGGACACCTTTTGCCACCAAAGAAATTTTGTTGAGTTTCTATGGTAGGGAGGGCCATTGGCTTGTTTGTTTGCTTGTTTGTTCTATTTATAAACATTCCTATGGAGCTTATCCACAGAGCATCTGTATGCCCGCTGGAGTCAGATCTGGTTTCCTGGGTGAACTTGCATCCTTATTCAGTAGCAGCATGTTGGAAATGTCTGCTAAAGAAGGAATCAACCCTCCTGCACCCTGTGGCACTCCTCTTAGGGACTGGAGTCTGCACCCTTCCTAGGATACTTCCACACAGCAACACCAAATAGTTAAACGATCGTGAAAGCCGCTCAAAATAAAAAGAGTGAGGTGAAATGTCTTGTGTTTGTCAAAGGATTTCAGAAAACAGGTGAAGAATTAAGATAGGTCTTAATGTTATGCATATCGCATGTAAATGAAATATTTAATCTGCCATTTCATCTCTCCTGTGTGCTCAAACACCTTCAACAGTTCTTTGAACAAATATTTAGTTTCCAAGCTATAAATTTGTCTTATGCAAAGAGAAAGCTTTTAGGATCTCCAGTTTAAACTCGTTTGTACCACTTGTTGTGGTGCTGAGAATTATCAAACCGGTCAGCTTACCTTTCCCACGAGTGGTAATTAAAAAAGAGCTAGGGGCTGTGGGGGAGTGGAGTAAAAGAAGGAATAATAGCATTCAAAAAATTGTGAGCTCACCAGTTGTGATTAGCATTCTTCCTAGTTTATTTTTTTCTTCTGATTTCCTCTCTTTCCAATGCCTTGGCATCAGCTGTGCCTGTAACCCTGCAGCATATTGAGAGCCCTTATTAATGTAAGTATCAAAACCATTAAGGAGAGAAACTCTTACAGTATTCTCCGATCTGCCAGAGGAGTTATCTACAATGACAACATCTGTGCCATATCCTGACATCCAAGGAAATCCCACAGAAATTAATGGGTATTTTACTACACTGCGCTGGGACGAGGCATGAAAGGGAGAGAGAGAGAAGGAAGATCCTTCTGAAAGATTTCCACAGAGGTAAGTTCTCTACACTTCCAGGCAGGAGAAAACCAGCCATGATGACAGTGAATTAGTGGCTTTTGACAGGCAGGTGAGGGGCCCCTTTCCCAGTCACAGTCTTCAGATGTGGGGGTTGAAGGGGGGTCAGAAACCCTTCCCAGCGACCCTACACTACTTAGCATTTATGGACGGATAAAGCTGAACATTGGACAGGACTCCCCAAAGGAAAAGAACCTTTCAGTGTAGCCATCAACCTGTCATCACTGCAATAAAGGTGTAATGCACAGGAGTGCTGGTAAGAGCCCAAGGTTTATTTCCTGGCCCTGTCACATGACATGGGGCCAAGGTTACCAAAGGTTACCCCCTCACATGGAAAGGATCAGTGGTCATCGGCTCCAGCAGCTGCTTGTCTCTTCTCTTGTCTCAATTTTATATTCAGCTCATGCGTGTGCCTTGTTAAAAACGCAAACCTGGCAACCCTGATCAGCCGCAGCCATAGAGATGATGGATGAATTGCATGTTTGCCCACAGCCTGTAACACCAGCTGGGTCACACCAAAGGCTCAAACACCTTTCTGCACCCACCTCCTGTCCCTGGGAGGGTTCATTTTCGCTGCTGGTAGAGACATATCAGTGTGCCACATCCCAACATTGCAATGCATTTTCCAAACAAGTTATTTGTTGCCTTCCAAGCCAGTCCCTCTGCAGTGATCGGCTTGCATTCGTGTAAAATGGGATGTATTTTGGCTGGGCATTGCAGAGTCAGACCTTCCATGCTTGTGGTACTCTGAAACCAGTGTCAGGAGTTCTGTGGAAAAGCTAGACAAAGACTTGGGCTGTGTCATTCCTTGCCATGAAGTTCCTTGTTACATGAGATATGCAAGCTCTGTTACAGCCTCTTGGCTCGTGCACAGGGCACCATGGCAGCAATGACAGGGAAGGCCTGGAATCAGGAAAACGGAATGGGAGTAACCAGAGACTACAGAATTAATGAGAAAGACTGTTTTCCACAAAATGTTGGTTATGATGGCTTTGCTGTGGCTTCCTCCAGACAGACACTTGTCAGGCAACACTGTCCTACCCAGGATGTGGGTGTAGGTAAATGGCTTTCTATGAAGCCTTGCAATAAAATCTACCACAGAACATTAGAGAGTGCAAAGCATTGGTTATAGATCTTGAAGGTTTACATTACTTTTATAGAGAGTTGGGTTATATTTTAGATTTACTTAGTGTTACAGAGCCAAGCAGTGATGTTGGAGACAGAAAATATTTGCTGCCTCTAGAATCAGAACTATGGCTGAGCCCTTTGATTCAGATTCCCACCCAACTGTACAAAATATCAGAATTAGGGTGGCCAAGAACACCTGCACTGATCCTGTTCCAGAATGGGCCTGATCCTCCATATGGATCAGGCAAATTCAGACTTTTGTTTTTGTGCAGGCTGATAGTAGGAGGCTTCCAGTCACTCCTCCAATGTTGAGGATTTTTAGGGCTAATGATCACTCAATCATATCTTTTCATCTTTATTAGTGCTGTTGATCCTTAGGCACTGTAAACAGGACTATGTGAAGTGTGAATAAAGCAGAGAACACCAAGATGTCCCCTGCCCTGGAGAGTTTTCCAGTTGCATGTAGGAAAAGAAGAGCTAGATTAACACTGAAAGACTTGGAAACACAAAGAGAGTAGTTTACCTGAGCAGCATCTCCTTGAGAGCACAGGTGACTTGGAACAGAGCTGACGGCAAGACTTTTCCATGAGAAAGTCTTAAATAGGTGTTTTGGGATTTCCATTTTGATTTCCTGAGAGGGAGAAAGAAGAAGTTTCAACTAGAGCAAAACAGGGAGAAAAAGAAATTGTTATGAAATAGAAGTGCAAGAGAAAAAGATGAAGCTTACCATTAAATAATTATTTGTTCTTCCAGTTAAAATCTGCTGTAATGACAACTGGGTTGTTTCCACTTCAGATGTTGTACAGCAGCTGTATAATGCCTGGGATGCTCCTAAGTAGATGATTTGGATTACAAACTGGATTTGTCCCTCTTCCAGGGGGAAACTCTTGGAGCAATACTGTAAAGCAATCTTGATGAACAGTGTGAAGTGGTGGGTGGTTCTTATAATTCTCAAATATCAATATGAGTAACAAAGACATAGTTCCTTAAACTACTACAGGCAATAGCATTCAAAGGTGGGGTTTTTTTCCATTAAAAGCCTGATAACTGATCACTACTGCAGTCATCACCATGAAGCAACTAATATTAGCCCAATTTTACAGGCTAGGAAGTGGAGTCAGAAAGATTAGGGCTTGCCCAAGGCCACAGAGCTAGCAGCCAGGCAGGAAGAAAACTCCAGATTTCCTGGCTCCCATTCTCCTTCTAAATTTATCATCCACACTCCAATGACATCAAAACAGTGGACTTTTTTCACCAAGATAAAAAATACCAATTTTTCAAATGGTTAAAATATGTCATGAAGTTGCACCCAAAATACTCTCCACAAAATCAGGCACTGCTGGAATGTGATTTAGCATGTTTTAGAGCAGCTTTGCAATACCCTGCACAACAGGATACAACGGGAGAGTGGCCACAGCCACAGCCTCTCCTCTCTGAACTGATCACAACAGGATACATGGAAGAGCTGCACTGTGGGACTGTGCAAGTCAGAAACTGGGGGAGGACAAGGGCTGCCAGAGCATGCACAACATGGAAATGGATTTTGGATCAAGAGGTCCCTGATTTAAAGCAAAACCCCCTGGCGCTTCAACTAACATATTGCCCATCCAACTTCATAGGTAAAATGACAAGTAATGGTTGGTTCAACTGTTCAACATATGACACGCCCATTCCTGGGCCATTATAAACCCAGTATATTTATTACCCTCTAGATGATTAAAAACCTGGTTACAGAGAAATGAGATACATAAGTGGGCACAAGCACATATGCAGGAGCATCAGCAAAATGCAGCATTTCACTGAGGAATGTGATTGATAACTCATCTTGGATTTAGCTGATGTATATGTTGTAGTAGGTTACCACTGTTTTCATTCCAGATGTAAAAAAAGGGGATGCCCATTCCTCAGCCTGGTGGGTTAATTTAAACTGAAATCATGTTAGGTTAATTAATAACAGTAGCTGTGAGTGAAGCAGATGAAGGTAGCTAGCTCTTCTGCCTTGTCAGCAAATCTGTCAGTGCTCAGGAATTAGAGACACTAATTAGTGTGTTCCAACAGCGGTTTCTATAATCTTATTTTCCATTTCATTGCAATGGATCAAGAGGTGCTGTGTCCATCAGTGGTGCTGTCACAGCTGAGAGGTGATAACTTACAGCTGAGCACATCATTGTGTCTGAAACTTCCTGTCAGGAACACTGGGGGTGACTTGCTCCTTCCTGCTCAGGTGAGGCCTCCTCGATTGCAAAAAGAATTAGTTTTATCACCTGATATCCAACCTCTGTGCAGAAGTGGTCTGGGTTGAAGTTTGAGATGAGAATCTACATGTAGACTTATGGCAGCCCTCTAAACTCAGTTTAGTGGCATTTAATTACATTTAGATTTAGATTTAGATTTAGATTAGATGAATTTAGTGCAAACCAACAGAAGACAAACTGAACTAGGAAGTTATTGAAAGGATCACACTGTACTAATGAGCGTCTCCTCCTGAAAGCTCATGCAAATTAAGATAGGATCTGAGTGCAAAATACAATGGCCCTCCCAGAGTACCTCCAAACATGAACATTCTTGTTCTGAACAAGTTCCTGTGTTCTTCTGTATCTCCATTGGCAGCTCAAGTTTGTCTAACCAGGAAATTCACCTTGGGCTGGGATGGGGTGTGGATCTGAGGTGAAACAATGAGTCCTGTGTGGACATTCTTAAGCATTACCATGCGTGAACAAGTCTTTACCCTCCAATCATCCAGAACAGTCTGTATGCTGAAGCCCTGTCACCCAAGTTCCATGTATTTCAAAGTACAAATTACTCTGTGAACTTGCCTGGTTCATAGGTCAGATCGACCTTCTCTATTTTGTCGTGGGTAGACACCTGACAACCAGTGCTTGCTCTGGAGTCATTACATATGCAAACCCTCTGTTAGCCCAATACAATTGCCCACCATGTTTACAGTGGGGAGTACAAATCATGAGAATTTATTTGATTAACATCTACTCTACCAAGGGTGTGCAAAAACTTCCATACAGGACTCAGAGAGAGAAGGATGGCTTAATCCTTTAATTAGTGCACCCAAAATGCATCTGAAGTCTGGTGCTTACACATTGGAAACTCCAATTCTGCAGTGTTGATAGGAGATGACTGGGCTTCAGGAACAATCTTTTACTTGTGTGAAGGCTTGATGCCATGGAAAATACAGCCTGTGGACAGTGCATCTGCCATTCATGTAATGTTGGCACCTCTCACCCCCCTGAAGGGCTTGGAAGACACCACATTTTGATTTGGAGCATCCCTATCTCATACATATGCTCCAGTCTCAGAAATTAGGAACTGGCTTGTGTTCCAGATTGTTCTCATCAGGACACATGCAGACCTCCTTGTATCTATCAGAGGTCTGAGGAAGACCCACTTGGTATGTTTTGGGGCATTTACCCCACAGAGATCTGTTTCACAGACATTTCTTGTGGGGGCGGTAGAAATAGGTTATCTCTGTTGTACTATCAATAGGAAAATACTTGACATAGACACAGCTAAGGAGTAGAGAGAGTAAGTAACATTCCTGTGGAAAGAGATGAGCTGAGGATTCACCCCTGCTCAAAGGACTATCAAATTGAGGGCACTTCTTTCCTGATTCTCTGCCATCATCATGATATGCCTTGGTATCCCTTCAGCTCCTGATGGCTGGATTAGGACCTAACCTTTGGAAAATCAGGTTCTTTGGTCCTTTCAGCAGCTGCTCTTTCACTGTCCAGTTTTCATGCTGATACACCCACTTGATTTCATCCTAATCTACACAAATTTCAAATTTCTTAGAGCTGGAAAAGTTTTGACCTATGAGGCTCTGAGGTGGTTATTAGATGGGATTAACGCATCTACCATGCAAAGATTCTTTCAGGAGCATTCAGGTTTTTTGGTTTTGAAGGTCTTTGAGTCTTTTTTAAAATTTCTTTTTTTCCAGCATTTACTTTAGTAGATTTTAACCCTTCATAAGACATTGCTTTGTATGTGCATGTGAGTGTGTGGGTGTGGGTGTGTGCCTAACCCCCTAACCCATGTGCAGTAATTTAAGGGGTTGTTTTACAAACCCACATTTCCAAAGCCCTCGATCTTGCACGGATCTGGCATGGAAACCTCAGAAAGCAGCCAGAAATCAAGTCCTCTCCACTCCCACCCTTTTTATTTCTGTGAATGAGTATGTAAGAGACCAATAAATCTAAAACTGTGCAGGCGTGGAGGAAATCATAAGAGTCAGCCTGGTGATATTACCACGGGGAGCTGTGAAATCACTGAGGATTTATACAAGCACACACGGTGATGTTGTCTTTAAAAAAAACATGAAATGGGAGGATGGTGGTTCTGCTCTGTGCTGCGTGTGGCAGCCACCTCAGACACATGGTTTGCACTTCCACTCTGTGCTCTGCTCGGGAACGCCAACCCAAGGGCAGAAATTTTTCCAGCTCCACCAGTGTTCTGGAAATCAGCTTTTGCTTGGGCAGTGTAAAGCAAAACAGTTCTGGCTTGGTGTCTTTGGCATTTGGGGAAGGACTTACGGGAGAGAGAAGTAATTTCTGCTGCTACACCCAAATCCCATGGAGACCACGTAGGCTAGACTCTGGGCAAACGGGTACTGGGACCAGCTGCACAGCCTGGGCCTTGGGCTAATGCCCTTGGTGCTCCCGGGCCAAGAGGATGTTGCTGACCAACCAAGCAGGCCATGCATCTCATTGAAGGGAGATGGAAGGCTTTGAATCCTGTCTACCTGCTCAGAGCTTCTCCCATAACTTCTGGGGAATGGGACCTTCATAGGTTTCTTTGTATTTACAGCATATTTTTTCTACACTAGGAATACTAGCTCTCTGGGCAGATATGGCCCTGGGCAGCCAGGAACATCCTCCCCTGGGTGCCAGGGTGGGGGGCTGGTGCAGGAAATAGCTCCAGAAACAGCTGGGTGAGAGGGGGGCAAGGGCTGAGGAGAGAGATTTCTCCCTACCATTCCCCATCCAAAGGCCATTGCGAAGTTGGTTTTCTTCCCTCCCTGCACAGAGGAAGAGGCCCTGGGCTCAAAGAGGATGGATCACCCCGTGGCGCTGTGGGAGGAAAGGGCCAGGAGATGCTGTGCGCTCTGGGCCTCACCCGCTCCTTCCTGGCCGGGGCCAGCGGCGCTGCCTTCAGCCCGCCTCGCCCACCAGAGCCGCTTTCCCAGGGCGTTTCGTGAGGAGCCCGGGGGAAAAAAGCACGGCAAGGACTTAATCGTACCCTCCTGCCTACACCCCTCCAGTTTCGGGGCCGGGGGCAAGATCCGAACGATCTGGTTGTCTCTGCTGGGTGAATAATAACCTCCACGCAATTAACATTAATCCGTCTCCCGCAAAGCCGTGCGGCTCCTTCCCGCTGCTCGAGGAGAGGTTTTCCTGCGGAGCACCGCGAGCAGCGAGCTCAGCCCACTCTGCCTGGAGCTCCTTGCTGTTCGGTCAAAATGGATTTGCGGTTTGATCTCTTAGTCCAAAATCCACGCGCGATGGGATGAGACCGCCCGTGAAGGGGCGAAGGGCGAGCTCCCACCTGTCGATTCTCGCACTGTAGCTCCCAGGCATGTTTCTTCCCCGCGCTGGGGGGTGATTTGGAGCACATGCTCTCCAGTTTTAATCCGTTTTCCAGTGACTTTCCTGCACCCAGCCTGGATGCCAGGATACGTTTCCCTTGCAACATTTTGTTCTGCTACTTCTCTCCGAGTAGTGAGGGCTTTTTCTTTTCTTTTCTTTTCTTTTCTTTTCTTTTCTTTTCTTTTCTTTTCTTNATTCAGGGATGCAGGGATTCAGGAATTCAGAGATTTAGGGACACGCAGGGATTCAGGGATGCAGGAATGCGGGGATCCCTCCCACCCCGCACTCCTTCCCTCTCCCTCTCCCTCTCCCTCTCCCTCTCCCTCTCCCTCTCGCCTTTTTTCCCTTTTTTTCCTTTTTCTCGAGAAAAACACCGATTCCATAGGACAGGCTGGGCTTTTGCTGAAGAACTGCAGTGCCTGAAATGTCACCCCCATCCCTGGGGGTGGGCGTTGGCGACAGCGGGTCTCTTCGCCCTTCCGCCCTCGGGTCGCCCCCAGCACCCGGGGGAGCGTCCCGCTTCCTGAGAGCTCCGGGCTTGCCGTTCGCTCTCCCCAAACATGGATGGGAGCTGAATGCCGTGGTCCTCTTCCAGAGGGAAGAGCTATAGGGGGAGAATAACCCCCTTTATATTTGAGAATAACCCTCAAATATAAAGATGTTTCAAAGTTTTCCCTACGGAATCATCCCGTCACAGTGTTGCCCAAGGAAGGACGGTAATCCTGCAGCCATTCTTGTTTCCTACAGGGTTAGAAATATTGCAGGAAAGGCGCTGAATGAGAGAGGAGCAGCCCGTGGGATTTCTTCCACATGCTTTGATTATTAATTTTACTTTTTTTTTTTTTTTTTTTAATGCTGGTTGGCAGCAAGACCAAAAGCATTCAAAACGAGTTTTGCGGACTGAGAATGGCAAACCCCCACAGGTTACCGTGTATCCATAGTAAAAGACATGCATATACCGGCGCATAGATGCAGTCTTTCTGGATTTGAGCAGTTTCTTTGAAACTGGATTTCAATGGAAGAACAAGAGAGGGAAGAACAGAAGCAGATATGCCATAAATATGTGCTCGTGTATACCTATGTATGTACATACGGGGTAAGATGTGCCATATGGCACGCACAACGGATCTTAACGGCGAGAGCGCATCATGTCCTAGAAGAAGTCAAAGACCGCGATTAAAGCAAAGAGGCGTATTTATTTCCTTGTATTCTGGCTCCAGACATCTAAACTCTTGACTGCTTGTGACAAAGGTTGGTTTTCCGGGGACCCTCCGAGAGCAGCAGAGAGTACCGAGCTGCTCCGGCCGAGCTGCTGCCATGTGCCGCGATTTCCCGGGGCGCGGCCCTAGAAGGACCTGTTTGAGTTCCTCGCCTGTTATACCTGCAGCAGCGGTTTCTCTCCCTGGGCGTGTTTTCCAAGAGTTTTAAGTTAGTCTGGGCAAAATGTTCTTGACTTCGAGGGACGCTGATGGTGAGGATGACGTAATTTCTGAGAGAAGCAGCGAATTAGCCGCGGGCTGCGGAGCCGTGCCCTCGGCAGGGCAAGAGAGGGGCGGTGCTGGTGCCACCCGGCTGCCTGGGAGGCCGCTGCTCCGGTGGGTTCCTCCCTGCCCGCGGGAGGAAGGCGGGGGTAACCTCCTGCGTCTCGGCATCCCGGGCGGGAGACGTCGGAAGAGCTGCCTGGTCTTCTTGCTCCTTCTCATTTACTCATTCGTGGCATAAGGAAAAAAAAAAAAAAAAGAAAAAAAGAAAAAAGAAAAAACCGGAGGCGAGAGTGCGAGCGGTCTGGCTTGTCTCCTTTCATCTCTGCGGCCCATCAGCAGTGGGGGGCGCAAGAAGACAGCAGTTAGTGTAGGGCCGCGGTGATCACAGCCAGGGACCGCCGTCTGGAAGGGTGGGAGGGAGGGGAGATGCCGCGACTGGCGCTGCGGGGAGGACGGATGCGGCCGGCGGGAACGGGAACGGCAGGCCGTGCGCAGGCCTGAGCCGGCCGGGAAAGGCAGGGACGCCGTCCTCCCCGGAGCCTCCCCTCCCCCGGGGTTGTGTCGTGTCCCTTTCTCGTCTTCTTTGTCGATGAGACTTGCCTGGGACTTCGGGATCAGCTCCTAAAGGAGCGTGCAACAAGCCGGCAGAGAAACAGAGCCAGAGAGCGCGGGCCAGGCAGCGCAGGGAAGCTGTGGAGTGAGCAAGCAGCTGGCCCCATGTGTGTGCCATGGCTACCTGCTGCAGCCTCCACCGCACCTACTCTGTGCCCCAGTGCTGTCCTGCATGACAAACAAGCTCCTGCCTTTCTCTGCCGGGGCTTCCCAGTAGGAGCACGCCTCCTCTTTTGGAAACAACTAAGCCCGGATACTTGGGCTTTGCTTCTAACGTTATCTTTTCTCACGCCAGTTCTCAGACAGCACAACAGGCAGTCACACGAACATGGCCAGATTTTTGTCTCCACGCAAATATCGGTACGCCCTCTATTCCCAGCAGAATCGTGATGCTCTCCCAGCCTCCCTGCGACTGCTGTGCCTTTTTCCACTGAGCAGCACACCCACTCTGCATGCTGGGCATCCCGTGTAATCACCTGGGGAGAAATCCATCACACTGGGCAACCACGCAGGCCGCAATTTCTCTGCGATTCTGAAAGCAACATGGTCAAGGTCGGGCCCATCTCGGTATCCATATGAGGAAAGATTTTACCTCCTTCAGCTCAGCCTTGCAAGCAGGAGGCCTTAAAGACAAGCCCTCCTAGGCAAAGAGTGCAAACTCCTCCCGGCACTGTGCCTCTGTGCCCGGGTGTAGAGAGGACAGGCGAGGTGACATTCGGCATTGCTGCTACAAGTATATCAAGGGGTTAATGCTGTTCTGTTACAGCAGTAGGTAACTCAGGTTGCTTCATTGCTCACTTAATCCTTTCACCATTTCTGGTCCTCAATGGCCAAAAAGCTCAGCTGAAATGTTTGTTGAAAACTATTGATACTAATAAATGGGATCAGCAGTCGGTCATTAGTCAGCAAAATTTCTGTGTTCTTCTTAAACATGCGTCAAGAAATGGGGGGAAAGGATCACAGATTATCTGCTTCCAAGGATTTTATTTGCTTTGGTATAAGTTTTTTATACAAACTCAGAATTTCCTACATGTTCCTGGGATGAACTCTCTGGCAGAAGCCCATGACTTTCTGTGAAAGTTTTCTACATCTCTGCTTTTGCCCTGATTGCTGTCTCACATGATGCGCGTGGTGTGCCCAGAGCTGTGCTTTGAGAGCACAGAGAGGAACAACCGGCCAAAGGAGAAGGATCCCCATCAGCACAGCTCATCGAGGTCACTGGCTTTGCTCAGTGCACATTGCCCGTTGCTCCATGCTTACCTTGTCTCTGTCTTTGTCCAGGGGATCATGGATTTCACAGGCAGGGGACAGACAGAAAGTGGTCAGGCATTGGGGATCCAGTACCCAGAGTGCAAACCAGGGCATTTCCTTCAGGTAGTGGTGCTGAAGCACTTCACCACTGCTCAGAGAGTCAGGGCGGAGATTTTGTTTCTGTGGAGCAAATCCAGCCTGTGGATTCACATTCTCATCCTGGGGGCCATGCACAGAGGTACAAGCCAAAAATAAACTAGGTGGCCAAACCTGCTGTGAAGGGTGCACTGTGAGAACCGATGATGCCATCTCAGCTTGGCTAGCTGTAGATGAAATTTTTTGGAAGTGGGACTGGAAGTTAAAGGTTAACATTCTACTCTTCATTGTTAAAACTATGTAA
Organism: Hypocryptadius cinnamomeus; assembly: GCA_013400635.1. NCBI lineage: Eukaryota > Metazoa > Chordata > Aves > Passeriformes > Zosteropidae > Hypocryptadius > Hypocryptadius cinnamomeus. The sequence goes on along the minus strand of VYZP01030417.1, from coordinate 27,037 downwards.
AATTTTCATTCAGCATGCCTTCCATTCCTCTATTTGAGGTTTTACATGTGTTTCTTTTGGGGAGAGTTTGAACGAGACAGTGATGTCCAGTAATTGAACTGGCATTCTGCATCACTGCAACTCCTAAGTTTTAGGACACAGATTCAGTGAGGAGTGAGAGAATTTCTGTTGAGATGCCTGCTCTGCATGGCTGGGATTTCCTTTTTCTTTCCTCCCCCTTTCCCTTGCCCCCACCTCTTCCCCTTTTCTTTCCCCTTTCCTCTCCCCTTCCCTTGCCCCTACCTCTTCCCCCTTTCCTTCCCCTTTACCTTCCCCTTCTCTTTATGCTCCCTTTCCATTCTTTCCTTTTCTTTTTTTTGTTCTTCTTTTCCTCTTTTTCGTTTGTTTGTCTTGTATACAGCTCTCTGTTCCTTGTCATTCTAAACATAGTCTCATGACGTGTGTAAAGAGAAAACAAGAGGCAACATGCCTGTTCCCATGGGGTCAAATCTCTCCTTTTCAAATCTGGGAGGAAATCACCCTTTCATTACAAGAGACACACTGCTGGGTCTCTGGAGTAAGATACCCACTTCAGGCATTTCCCTAGTGGCGAGAGGTCCCAGCAGCCCTTGGATACCCTTATCTCCAAAGGAACTTAGGGATTTCTCACACCCTCCCCAGGGATGAAAAGAGTCCCCAAGATCCAGTATGTGAGCTAGGACTTTTTCAACAATTTTCTCTAGGCAGAATTTGCACCTCTTAGTGTCAGTCTCCAAATGCTCTGAACCACACCTATGCCCCTCTCTGCACTTGTTCATGAGGCTCCGTATAAAAACATCTTCATCATAGTAAAAATACCAGGGTTTGGCCTATCTGGAGCAGAATCAGGCCTAACGCTGGAAAGGGACAGGGCTGCAAGAGGGCGCAGAGAGCCCCTGGTTCTGGCCATGACCGCTTCCTTACAGCAGACACAGTGCACTGCAAACGCCCCTCGTTTCAATCATTTCCCTCAGGGAAGGGCCAGGAGACCGTCTCTACGGGACATTGCCGCCTACCTGGGGGCCACGAAGGGAGAAATAGCTGGGTGTCCCGGCATGTAGCCGGCGGTGGGGCCGGGGCCGATTCCGGCGCCCTGACGGGAGGGCGGGCAGCCTGAGGGGCGGCATCCCGGCAGGCAGCACCGCTCCTCTCGGCCCCTTCTGGGCCTCCGGTTTGTTTTAATAAAACAGGACACCAAAATACTAAATGCGGTGAAAGAATGTGTGTTCGCCTCTGGCATTCCTGCGGTTTTCTCCTGATAATGCCACGTCCTCCATTACGGCTCTTCCTTGGAGCACTCCCTGAAACTCTTCAGTGTTTCTGTAAGAGATGCTTCGGCGCACCAGGTCTCAGGCGACGCCGTCACCCGCGGTGGGGAAATCGCGAAAATGCACAGCACGAAGGGCGCTAACTCAGTTCTCGTTAAATCAAATCTTTAAGAAAAAAAGTCTAGTCACGAGAAGCACTGAAATACTGTCGATTTTCATTTACCTGTGCCTTCCACCGAATTAAATTCACTCCATAAATACCTTTTGGTTTTCAAATGAGGGAGTTTGCCACGCAGATCATGTTTCTACTGCTCATTCTAACATTAAAAGATTGCCGCAGTTTTAACTCGACGAGTCGGGGAGAGATAGGAATTGAAATCGAAAGCCCAAATTCCTCACGATCTACTCACTGTCATCAGTAAAGCAGTAGATTTAGTTTCTACGGTCAAACTTGTCCTGAATGTCCTATGGGAGGAAATCGTGCACTTTCCACCCCCTCTCCCCCTACTCCCTCTTCCCCTAGGTTTTGGTCTAACAAAGTAAATATCTCCAGAACCTCATGCGGTGACAATGAGGCGTTGCTTCAGACAGCCAACAGTTAAAAACAAACCCCCGAAAGAATCCATCCTGAACAGACAGATGCCCTTCGCAGAGGTGCCGGGATCCGGCATTCAGAGGTACAGGGAGGCAGAAATGTGTCTTGGCTTGGATCCTGTAAATACCATTACATGCTTTCCTAGGCACATCCCACTCACGGATTTGTCCCCTCTCTCCTCAACGCCACTTACATGTTATGTGCTGTCATTGTACCAGCTTGTCTTTACACACAAGAATAATGCGCCTATTATTCTCTTCTCTCCAAAGCTTCCACCTCTAATCATGTCGTAAAAAATAGCCTTAATAAAACAGTGATAATTACGCCATTATTGTTAACACTACCCATTAAAAATTTAAAAATAGGTTTTCTGGTTTGGTCACCCATTTGAACTAGGTATCACTTTTTGCGGCACTAAATCGTTCAGTGGTATGTCAAAACTTTCTTCCTTTTTTAAGAGCGACAAGACTTCAGGGTTTTTTTAGAGAAAATGATTGTGGGTTCCCAGTCCTAACTGGGCAATATTGGTCAAAAGTTATTGACACCCTGTTGACCGGCTCAGAAAAATAAATATCCCGCGGGGAAGGAGGGTGTGATGCGTCTTTCTTTCTGCAGGCTTAGCACTTTCAAGGAAAATGCCTGATTTATGAGCATATCACTCTGGCAGTGTTTTAATGTCCCCGTATTACTTCCTCGTTTTGGCAAGGTTGTGTGTGCATTTCGCCTGTTTTTTGTATACGGGGCTACATTTCAGACAGCATTAAGGCGGGATTCGGTGTCCTGATCCCGCCTTGGCCATATATCAGCAAGGAGAGCTGCAAACTCGGAGAAATAAATAAGTTTGAAAAGTTTTGAGCATGTTTATGGCATCCTGGCTGTGACCTAGCGAGCGAGAGAGAGTAGGTATTAAATCTCGGTCTGGAACGTGCAGGAAAAAAACCCCACCCACACCCATAGGATACACTTTCCAATCTCCCTGGAAATTAATCCCAAATGAGGGAGTCTCCTTCCAGATCGAGCATGACAGATCTGAGAGAAACACTAGACAGAAGGCAGTGCCCTGGACCCCGCATTCCCGGTGAGGCAAAACTCTGCGGCAGCAGAGAGTGGGACGGGGCTCCTCTCTCCACCACGCCGCGTCACCGGCTCCTTGACGTGCGAGGGGCTCTTGCGGCGCTACTTTTCCTGGGGGATGGAAAAACAGACATTTTAAGAAGCCTTAACTAATCCAATCTAAACTGACCCCAAAACTTCCAGTACTCCTTTTTTTTTTTTTTCTTTTTCCCCCGTTCTTAGATTTCACTCGGGCCTTTAACTCTCTGTGTTTACCCTTGGCAAATTAAAGCATGTGTATGTGGGGGGGGCGTCCGTCTGTCCGTGCGGGGGTGTTCCACAGCCTGTTCTGCTGCGGGCTGCGTCAAGCCTTCCGTGGCAATGACCATCGTTTCGGGCTCAACAAAATCTCCGACTCGGGGTACAAGACGGGTGGCTTCTTGGTGGGAACGCATTAAGAATGGGGTGAGGAAGGAGGCAGCGGTGACTCGTAAACGAAGATGATAAAATTCCTGTGGATCGGCTAGCATAATCCACAGGAATCATCCCCAGGGCTCTGGTCTGGCAGAGAGAGGATTTCCCATTAACTTCCCCACAATCGTTTCCATCGCCCACTGTGGGAGCACTCCCTTGCACTCAGAATTCAGTCCTGATTTGGGTCTTATTTAGAAACAGACATGAATGTCCCTCTTTTTACTACGAAAACGAGCAAATTCGTTGTAATGCAGAAATCGTCTCTGTTCGCCACAGATACCAGCCAGCTTCTTCCCACCGGGCTGCTTGGCCGAGCTAGAAAAGAGGCTGGAAGTGAGCTTTCTCGGGAATCTGGGGCTACCGTGGGCCCAGGGGGGGGCTGAACCTTCACACTCCCCCCAGAGATGCCAAGAACACGAACACAGATCCCCTGCTTACTCCAACAAAGCGCAAAACCCACGCCACCGGCCGTGGGAAGCGGCACCAGCACGACACGGAAAGAGCGCAGCCCATGCACCCCCGCCTCGCCTTGTCTGGCCTTGCCCCACTGCTCCGGCCCGCACCGCTCTGCTCAGCGGGATCAGCGCTGCCCTTCTGCTCTGCTCAGCACCGAAGATGGACTGCCTTATCCATCCATCCATCCATCCATCCATCCATCCATCCATCCATCCATCCATCTATCCATCCATCCATCCATCCATCCATCCACCCACCCACCCGGATGTGGTCCTGCTTCCCAGACTCCACGCTCACACAGCCCGCAGAGCCGAGCCCGGCTGCGACAGGATGGGCGGCAGATCCTCACGGGGCACACGTCGGTCTAGCGGCTGGCAGGGGAGAGAAGGGAAAGGGAATTTATCAATGAGATTTCCATAATTTTTCAAGCTTTGGAGCAGTGTACACTTCACAACATGTGGTGGAAAGCAGCGCAGCCCAGAGTGTGTTATGTGCATGATGTGCTTTTGCATGGAAAAATACGTGCGTGTATATACAAGGAGAAAGGGAAAACGGTGGCCACAGCCCTGTAAAAACTCGTGGTTTATCACCCTGAAAACAGTACGCTTATTGCTAGGACCATTCCTTAATCCATGCATCCAGCAGACCGGGAATCTTGTTTGCTTGTTTGTTTGTTTGTCTCTCTGCATCCTGCTCGCAGGGCTAGACGGAAGAGCACAGCATGTTTCCTATTGCGCTGCCTGTTCCCCACCGGAGCGACGTCACCTCAGATATGCCAGTAAATTCCTTACCGGGTTGGGATTGTAATTGGTTGAATGTTTTCTGTATCCTGACTAGCCAATAACACTCCGAGAAAAAAAAAAATAATTTAGAACAACCTAGTTACGACAGATGGCGAAAAATGACTTGACATTACACATGTGAGGCAATGTTAAGTAAAGATGAGATCCTTACCGCATTCATTAGAAATATCATAATACGCCAAAAAGATTACACGTGCCACTGTATTTATGGTACAAGGTCCCTTATTTTCAGACAAGTGCTGTCCAAATTGTTGCCCTTGTCATGTCTGTTTCAACAACATCTGCTAGCTAGCATAAGCTCTGGCCTTGGCAACTTGCATTTTTCTGAGCCTGAATTACTCTTGGCAGACCTTCTTCTTTCATCCCCTCCCCCGCCCGCCCCGAAAGTAGATAATAATTTGTGCAAAACAATTAGTTAAAAAGAAGAAAGGAAAGGACACATAAAACCCTGATAAAAGCGCAAGAACCACGGAAAAATGGGAAAAGCAAAGGAAAAAAGTAAGAAGAAACGATGAACGGCAGATAGTCAGAATAACTACAGTTACAAGTGAAGCAGTTGTATCTTTTCGCATGTAAAAAGCAATAAATATATAACCGCATTTCCAAATGATAAACTAACATTTTAATCTCAGTAAAGAGAAAGCAATGACAATTATACCGATAGGAACCGATGTTGACCCAGAGCAAGAAATCAAAGCTATTTTTACATTCAAATGTCAGCAGCGCATTTCTTTATCCTCAAGTTTGCAAAGGATTCTTAGAAGCCTTATATATGCAGTTAGGCGGAAGCTGATTGCCAGCAATAAATAATGCATCCAAGGAAGAGGCTTGAGTACGTATCTTCTCACTTCCAGGATGCAGCTAAGGATCTTCGCCTCAATTCTACATCAAGGTTGTGGCTTAAAGCAGTCAAAGGGCTATTTAATTGTCAGGCAAGGCTTCCCCCCGCGGAACTCTCTCCGCATGTTACAACATCTTTGCAGCTCCATATGCATCTCTTTTTCACACTTCCCTCTCCATCTCAGGCTCCTACACCTGGTGCATCACGCATTTAGCCCATTCGCTCCGGCTCTTCCTTTCATCTTCCCAATGGCAGACGTTTCTATTTATCCGCTGGCAATCAATGTGTGGCGTCACCGGTGGTACTGTAATGACGACTGCACCATTGAGGATGACAGCTTAGAAAGAAGAGGGCAATGGTGATCCCTCCCAGAGCAGCATAGCAGAGTGTAGCGCTCGCATCACAAGGTCACCCTATCTCACCGCTGGCTCCTCTGCATTGGCAGGAGAGGGTTGCTGGGTTTGTACAAGGCTGGGGCGGGAGCAGAAGGGAGGGGGGGGAAGAGATCTGGATTTTTTTTCTCCCCTCCCTTAAGCAAAGCCACAATGGAAACCAGGAAGGAGATGGTGATGTTTCTGGAGGGGACTACTCTTGGCGCTCTAGTTGGCAAGAGGGTGCCTAATTTGTCCGAAGCAGTGGGGAGCCCCGCTGCGGAGCCGCAGGAGAAGATGATCCATCGGAACTGCATCAGCCCCAGACCTGGCCCCTTGTCGTCCCGGGAGAGAGGAGGAGGAGGAGGTGGCGGAGGAGAAGACGAAGAGGAGGTGGAGGTGCTGCCAGGGACAGGGACGGTGCCGGAGAGCCGCTCGGCGGCGGCAGCACTGCTTTCGGCCGGACAGCAGCCCCCCGTCCCGGAGCTCCCCTCCAGCAAAGGGCAGCAGAGCAGCTCGGACACCGAGTCGGATTTCTATGAGGAAATCGAGGTGAGCTGCACCCCGGACTGCGCCACGGGGAGCGCCGAGTACCAGCACAGCAAAGGTACCCAACTCCTTCCCATGCCTCCAGCCCCACGTCCGCTCCGGGGCTGGGTGGCAGCACTGGTGGGGCGGGGGGGCTGCCGGAGGGGATTTTCCCCTCCCCAGCTGAGCGAGGGGCAACGAAATCGGGTGTGTGTGTGTGTCTGCGCGCGTGTGATCTCTTTCCTGACTGATTGCTCACCTCTCTGCCACCGGGAGACTTGTTTGGGAGTCAGAGGACACGACATCGGGCAGCCCCCGCGTCCCTGGAGGGGAGCCAGGCTTCCCATCGTGGATGCGTCAGGTCTGCGGCTTGTCCCGTAGGATCTTTTTGGCCAAGACAACCACGCGCTCTCCTCTTCAATCTGCTTTATTTTATTTTTATTCTTCCCCATTGCCTAGACAGTGCATACTTCAGGAAATCCCTTACGATCCTCCACACCGGGCGGGTTTTTTTTGTATGTGTGTGTGTGTGGGTAAGATCAAACGGGTTTTCTGGCCAAGAGCTGTTTGTGGTTTTGCAGGGTGAAATGTGCCCGGGCGAGTGCGGAAGCGCCCATAAAGACTGTAAAATCTCTCGCCGACTCATGCCAGCCCCAAGTGCGGTAGTGAGGGCCTTGTTTGCACGTTGGGTTAAAAAAAAAAAAAAAAAAAAAAAAAAAAAAAAAAAAAAAAAAAAAAAAAAGAAAGAAAGAAAAAAAAAGAGAGAGGTCCAAATTACCTTGTCACTTCTATGTCTCGGTGGCGCCAGCTCGGAAATGGTCCCAATGAATTAATTGCCTTTGGTCTTGGGCACAATGAGGGAGAGTTGCATTTAAAAGCAAAGGCAGCGGACAGGCCCCTTTTCCCCCTGCCCCCACTCCCCACTCCCTATTCCCACCTTCCCAGCCCGGCAAAGACGTCCCTACCCTGACAACAACCCCCTTCTCCCTCCTCCCCGTTCCTCAATCACTTCGAGAAGCCGGGAAGCGTAGAGAGCGCTGTCTGTCCTCCCTCGTCCCTTAGAGGCTCGTTGAAAATATCCCATCCTGTTCTTTGGAGGCTGAGCGGGGATCCCTAAGGCCTCACCTTCCCCTCAGAGAGAGCAGTCCCTGTCTGCTGGCTGCTCCACTCCTGGGTCCTTGCTGGCCTGCAGGAATGAGTAGAGGAGCCGTGCTACATGGATGGCGGGCACACCTGCCTTTTCCGGGCGCTCGGAGTCGGGGGATGCTCCCGCGCTCCGGTTTCCCGGTGCGGGAAGCGAGCGGGAGGCTCAGCGAGCAGACACCGCCATTGCGGGGGGTTTGTGTTGGGGAGGGCGGAGTACAGGTAACCTCCCAGCCAGAGTGAATAAGCCCCTCTCAAACCCTCAGGCGGTGCTTCACCTCCTTTCTCGCTGCCCTCCTCCCCGGTCGTTCTTGGATGTCAGTACCCCAATACCCTCAGTACACCGGGCCAGGCACGGAAACGCGAGATGGGGTGGAATGGGGGGGCCGGAGTGGGTTCGCTGGGGAGGCGGACGGCGAGCATCCCTCCGTGCCCGCCCGTCTCCGAGCTTGTGTCTTTGCTCCGGGCTCCCCACGCAGGGCCGTGCTCCGAGGCGTTGGCCGGCAGCCCCAGCGGCGGGGGGGATCACCCCAAGGGCAGCGGAGGCAGCGGCGGCTCCCAGGGCTCGCTGGCCTGCAGCGCCAGCGACCAGATGCGCCGCTACCGCACCGCCTTCACCCGCGAGCAGATCGCCCGGCTGGAGAAGGAGTTTTACCGGGAGAATTACGTGTCCAGGCCCCGGAGATGTGAGCTGGCGGCTGCTCTAAATCTGCCAGAAACCACCATCAAGGTACACGCAGCTCGGACATGTTTCCAATTAGCACGATATAAATCTGTATGGCCAAACTTCCTTGCAAAACTCGGGAAAGCGCTTCGCCAGCATAACCCTCCCTCTCAGCTCCCCCCGCCTCCCGCCCCTTTCCTGGCCCTGCCCGCACCCTGCAGCAATGCGGGAGATAGGACACGGCTCCAGGAGCCATCCCGGCCAGCGCCGCTAATCTGCCCTCTCCCTAGCAGATTATTTTTAATCCTCCCTTCGGTGCAGTCCAAATCTCACTCAGCTCTTGGGGGAGGGAAGAGAAAGCCAGTAGCAGATCTTGTTTCGATCTGGCTTCCCTTTGCCTTTTCCAAAACATTTGCACACCAAAATAAACCCCGTAGCAACAATCCCAGGTAGCTCTGGATGCGAAAGGGCAGCATTGAGGCAGAGCCGCCCGGCTGGCCGGAACCCAGGGCCGGGGGATGAGGGGCAGCAGGACAAGCCCTAACAAGCAAAAAGGAAAACAAGCGCCCTGAAAGGGCTGCTCCTCTGGGTCTCCCTGTAGATTTTTATAGGGGCTTAACTGATCCCTCTGTACGTGATGACAAGTCCCTCTAGGAGGGAAAGCTGGCGCCGGTCTCCGCTCTCCGGCAGACCCACGTCCGCCGCACCGCCCTGGCAGTAGGGCCGGGGCCGGCGGCCAGGCGGAGAGTGGCGGCGGCGGGTGACGGCTCTCGCCTCTCCTCTGTCCGCAGGTTTGGTTCCAGAACCGCAGGATGAAGGACAAGCGGCAGCGCCTGGCCATGACCTGGCCTCACCCGGCCGACCCGGCGTTTTATACGTACATGATGAGCCACGCGGCGGCCACCGGGAACCTGCCGTACCCATTCCCGTCCCACCTGCCCCTGCCCTACTACTCCCACATGGGCATCGGCGCCACATCGGCCTCCGCCGCCACCCCCTTCAGTACCCCCCTGAGGCCTCTGGACACCTTCAGGGTCCTCTCCCACCCGTACCCGAGACCAGAACTGCTGTGCGCCTTCAGACATCCCTCTCTGTACCCTGCCCCAACTCATGGACTCAGCAGCGCCGGGGGCAACCCCTGCTCCTGCCTGGCATGCCACAGCGGCCAGTCCAACGGGCTGGCGCAGAGACCCTCCGGATCAGACTTTACCTGTTCGGCCACAACCAGGACTGACTCCTTTCTCACTTTCACGCCCTCTGTGCTGAGCAAAGCCACCTCAGTTTCCATGGACCAGAGAGAAGAAGTACCTTTAACGAGATAAACCTTTGTCTCAGGGTTATTAAATACTCATCCCTTTCCCGGACTTCTCTTCGAGTTAATGTACCTACAGCCCATGTTTATTTAATCGTGTTCTCTCCTCAGCCGCGGACATCCACCGAAAAATAAAAAAGAAAAAAGAAAAAAAAAAAAAGGAAAAAAAAAAAAGAAGAAAAGAGACTAAAAATAGCTCAGTCTTAAAAGGATTTACATTCCAAGGGGGAAAAAATAAAAGAAAGAAGAAGGAAAGAAATTACTAGCTATTTATCTCTGAGAAGGAATTTAGGCATGAAGGAGGAAGAAAATCAACTCGAATGAAATATGGTCCAGCCAGCCACCTATAGAAATGTGCTAGGACTTTCTTTTCCGTGGATAGACTTCTTCCCAAGGGCTGGGGGTTCTGCGGATCACAACAAACCTTATGCACAAATCTATGAGACGGAGAAAGAAAATCTGAAATACTTGAAAGAAACACTATCTTGATAATGAAATGCCTTGTGCGCATGAAGAAAGCAAAGATGTAATCCCTCAGTGTTCAGAAAATAAAAACAACAGGCAAACAACAAAAACAAACCCCAAAAGGTTTCCGTTTTGCAACTCGGCAGTATTATCCAGTTGTCTCTATGGAAAATAACAATGCTTTACCATAAAGAAAACCTGTCATTCTGTACATGACTTTCGTAGTTTAATTGCATTATTTACCCTCCCTTATCTCGTCCTACGCTGTGAGCAGAAATCCAGCATTTCATTTCCTCTTTCATTCCAACTTTTATTTTTAAGAGGCAGACTGGAACTGGCAGGGGAAAAATACGAGCTCCTGCCTCTTTATGGGTCAGAGCTATTTGTCCTTTAAATAACAATGTCCTATTATCAGTCGCTGAAATGTGCACACACTGACGAAATTAGCAAGTGATGTATATGTAAAGAGGGTTTTTGAATATCGAATGTACAAGGCTCGGCGAGCAGAGACCCCGTGCCAAACGCTAACAAGCCGCCAAGGGAAGAGATTAGAGGTGACAGGGAGCACAACTCCTTCAGACAATCACCAGTCTGTAAATTGGAGCAAAGGCGATTTCCCTTCCTTTGTACTTCAGCCTTCAGTTCTCTCATTGCCTTTTCCTTGCTGTGTCTTCTCTTCATTATTTTAAAATTTTTTTTAAAGTAATTATTTCATTTGTCGGGTTTTGTATTTCTTTCTCCATTCCTGATCTTCGCATTTGTGTGTGTCCTTCACACTGGTCACTCTTCCTTCTTAAAGAGTATTTCTTTCACAAAGTCACCCACCCGTCTCCTATCCAGAAGGTATTGCGGAAGAAGGAAGCATAATTGCTTTGCTTGGATTTCTGTAACCCTAAATTTAAAAAAACCCAAAAACCAAAAAACAAAACACGGGCACGAAGCTGGATAGTGGTTTCTTCCAAAACCGACATTATTTATTTAATTCTGTTTTAAAATAGCAAAAAAAATACACTGCCATAATTTGTTACCATGTCGGAATAGAACTTAATTGCAACAAAAATAACAACACCGAAACCGATAATAACGACACGTTTTAACAACCTCTCACCCATATTGTTGTCGTGCTTGTTAAAAAAAAAGAAAGGTTAAAATGTTGCTTAAGACGAATTTCACCGCGCAGTTTCTAATAGTTACAGTTCAACAAGCAGGAAAATAAATGCTGGACAGAACAAAGACTTGTTGACACCTCTGTATCTACTTTGTTCTAAATTGCTCAGAAACCTCTGGTTTACTGCCACACCGGAGACTTTTTGGCTTTAGGAGAGGGAGTGTATAGCAGCCTTTCTCTATAGCGGATGGAGAGCAGGGAAGAGACACTGGCGTGTCAGGACATATTTTTTCCAACTAAAAATATTGTTTATTACAACTTTTAAAAACCCCATCCAAAGTCACGATCTTTAAATCATTAACGCCAGATTATTCCACCCTTTATAAATGAGATTTTCTCATGGACATGGAAAGCAATGGCCCTTTTTGGACGCTCACAAATAGATTCTCCCTCTCTGTCCCCCCGTCCCCCCTCCCCGGAAATAACAATTGTAAACAGCGTCCAAGGGGAGAGCCAAACAACATCCGAGCTTTGCAAGCCTTTCGCCCTCTTTTACTTTGTCTTTTAGCAGACAGAAGAACCAGTCCGATAAAATAGGAGCTGCGGAGCCAGTGCTTGATATCATTACCCCAGCAAGCCAGGGAGAAGGGAGCGCGGAAGAGGTCGGGGGAGGGGTAGGACGGCAGATGGGCACTATCCACCAAAAACGAGGTCTCTTACATAGCCCCACGACCCCTCATTCCTGGGCCGGGCACAGGCACCTGCCGGGCCGAGAGCGCAGGCCAAGATCCGGCCGAGGCTGCTGCTGCGATCGCGGCAGCAGTCTGCTCTTGCAGAACGACCAGTTCAGAAAATGCCATCGGCTGGAGCACAAATACGTATATTTTACATATCTAAGAGCGTGTGAGAGAAAAAGAACATTTAAGTCTCTGATTACCCCTTCCACCCGTGAGTGGGACACCCCCCTTAGCAAACGGGGAGCGGGGAGGCAGGGCCAGGGAGCGCCCGCAGCCGGCGCGGTGCCCGCTCTGCCCGCGGCTCCAGAGCCGCCCTCCCGATCGCGCACTCTCGGAGGATGGTGCGGCAAAGGGTGGCTGTGAATTTCTCCGCGGCTCGGTCACAGGGCAGAGATTGCCTGCGACAGGTAAATAGGCTGCGGGTCGCGGTAATGCCGAGAGTATTTTCAGTTAATAGGGGAGGGAAAATGAGGTGTCTGGAGCGATATTGGAAAGTACAAGATCGATGATCCGTCCTCGTGTCCAATCAGCAGCCTTTAATTGACTGTATTTTCTAGGTAATTGAGCCGCTGTGCTCCTAAATTGAAGTGGAAGATATAACAATACATCTCAGTGGGAGGAATTGCTCATTACTTCATAATGAAATTTTCCATTTGCTGCGTGGGGCCGATGCCGTTAACACCTTCGCCGCCGGTGGTGGTGTCCGCGGCCCCACGTGGGGCGTTGGCTCCGGGCACGCGTGGGGCATTGACGGCGGCGAGGGCACAGACAGGGCACCCAGCCGACAGCAGGTTCTGCCTTTGGCCCCGAGCCATTGCCACCAGGCGGGCAGGTTTCCATGGCCTCGCCCTGGTCGGGGATGAGACCCTAGGAGGGATTGGGGTGAGGCCCCGGGGGAGCCGGCGATGGGCACCTGGCCCCTTGTCACCAGCGGGAGCGGAGTTTTCTTCGGGGTACCCCATGTGCTGCATCGGGTTCGCTCCCTGGCCAGCCAAATTCAGCTCCTAAAGGCGGTCCCTCCCACCCCCCCGCGCCTTGTTAGCGTTTGATTGATTGCCTTATTAAAGCGTGTTCTTGTAAGTGTGACCGAGCTGATTGCACTGCATATGTTTGGGATAATGCTCATTTTAAACAACTGAATAATAATACTACTAATAAAAAAAGGACCAGAAGAGGAAGAAGATGAGCTCTAGAGAACGGGTTAAGCCTAAACGATCCCGGGGAGCAGCGCTGTAACTCGCGCATTAAATTGGTCCTTTACTATCAAATCACTCAACCCATCTTTGTTGTGTTTTATCTGTCACCTCCTGTACCATTAAGTGAAATAGCAACGAGACTGACGCTTACTTTCCCGTCTCAGACTATATGTTTTTATTAAGGTTGTATGATTAAACTGGATCAGATCTGCTTTCCCAGCACTACGCTTTACTTCAGCACCTAAATCATTGGCAAATCGTCTCTCCATATTTCACGTTTTCTGCTGGGTTGTTCGGTCATTTGCCAGCACCTGCAGAAAAGCATGCGGCTCCTTTAGCTTTTTGGCTTGTCTATCTGAGAGATCCTTTTGTTTTCTATTATTCTCCTGCTCGCCTGGCTACTTCATTTTACTACCGAGTTTAGCCCCTGAAAACACCCCCCACCATATGTCACCCCAAGGCTCGCTGTCCTGCCTCTTGCAATAGTGTCACCCTGGGGTAAAGCCCACGTCAGGATGAGCTGAAGCCTCTTTAACACAAATGGCTTCATTTAGGCGCATCAGGTTCCTGGGTGGATGTAAAGGGGGAGAGAAACCAGCCCCACGCGGCTTCTGCATCGTCCTTCTACCCGGAGCCCCTTACATGTTGCCTGCTTCATTCTCATCTTCTCGCTTCTCCTTCTGTAAGGCGGGAGAGTCCCGTCCTGACCCTGGAGAGCTGGTACTGCGGCAGGGATGCAGCTATAATAGGTTAGGACAGATCCCCGCCGGAACTGGTCCCTGTTTTAGGAAGATTTTCTTCTCCCTCTCTCAGGTAGGAGGAAGAAGAAATAGCTAGTTCAAGATCTTCTGCCAAGAAAACAAATAGATCACAACCTCTGGCCTCCTTTACAGCGTTTGGTCCCACCTCACCTTTTATTTTTATTATTTCTTTTTTTTCTTTTTCTTTTTTTTTTTTTTTAAGTCACTTACACTGAGTGTATCTGCGACCAAGAACGTAGTGCAGGTTTACACTAATATTTACAAACCTCACTTTGAAGAATCTCAATCGGTGTATTTCATGCACACATACATGCAGAGCAAACACATAAAGTGATTTTCCCTGCTGCCCTCTCTGCAAAGAAGTGCCTGGGACTTCAGAGACAGAAATTGCCACTTAAGAACATCACATGAAAGTATTAAGTAATTATTTAAAACAAGGCTGTTTAGAAAAATATTTGTGTTTATTGCAGCTGCTCGATTGGCCTCGTTAAATCTGGGGAGCATTTAAATTGTGTTACAGTCTCATTTAAATCCAGTTTCGTTCCAGCAGGCTGCAAAGCCTGAATAGAACCAATCACTCCATAATGATGATGAATGAGAAATTAATTCAGATACAAGCAAGACAATTTAGGCCTTCATCTGTTTAAATAGCCTTCCAAGATTATTCGCAATTGCAGGTCACAGATTTAATCAATTGTCCAATCTTGTGAAAGTCATATCCTTGCATCTTCATCGAGATTATTTATAGCGCGGTGAAGCCCAGTGAAAGGTATACACTCTTAACAGGAACAATTACTTAAAGAGAAGAGTTTGCAAAATGAAAAACAAATGCCTCCGTGGGCAGTAAACGATCAAACACTTCCTCGCTCTCCCGACACATCCTCCCGGGTCTGAGGAAAGGAACGGAGCTGCAGGTGGGGGATAAAGGTGACCATCACCAAACTCCATCCCTGCCGTATCGGCTCCTATGCTCTTCAGCACAACCACCCGTGCTTTTTCGTGGGCCACTCTGTCTACTCTCTGCGGGGCCGTGCTTTGCTCCTGAGGGTGATGGACGCAGAAAGGACACGTTAAAAAGCAGCTTTTAATCACGCAAGAATAAGCAAGCCGCGCCGCTGCTCAGCCCGGGGATGCCAAGCTCTCCTGCGGGGAGACCTGTCATTTTCTAATTCTGGCTGGCTCCTATCGAGATATATAAATATATGTGTACCAGCAGCCCTGTTTTAGGCCGAGCCCTGCGAATGCCCCGGCGCAGCCCCGCACACAACCAGCCTCCCTCCGGCGCGGTGCTCGCCCGACTCGGGATGAAGCCGGCAAAGGATCACTGCACCGCTCCTGGAAGCGCCGGCTCTTTCTTCCGGGCTTGGATCAGCCCCACCTGGGAAAACCCGAGGTCCCGAATAACTCAGACTTAATAAAGGCTCTACAAAAGTTGCAACAAACCACTTTCGTAATGGGAAGAATTGTTTAATTTCTCGAAAAATAGTTGGAAAGCAAGGAAGAGACCAGACTTTTTTGTCAGGGTCCCGATGCATAACTGCCTCCTCCCGCTTCTCATCCTTTCTCCAAACACCTCCCGTGTACCTGGAGCCCTCATACCCCCTGGCGCTGAAGCCCTGTCTGGGGCTTTTGCAGGCTCCTGCCCGGACTCGAGGGGTGATCCCGGGCTCGGAGAAACACCTGCTGCCCCAAAGGGGCTTACCCCAGCGCACCGGGAACACAGTGCGAAGGGAAAACCCGGGGTATGGTAGGGGGAGGACCCGGCCCCACGTCCTCTGCCCAAGGGACCCTGAGGGTGGGAGCTCCGAGGAGCGCTGGGCAGCGCGGGTCCTCCGGCCCTGTCTCACTGCTGGGGACGAGGGGCTCGCCGAAGAGCCCCTGGGAGCCACTGCAGTCTGACCGCCGAGAGAGGAGGGTTTCATGGGTGGGAGTGTGCGAGGCTCAGCACAGGTGGGTCAACACCAGGTGAGACGTCCTCCCAGTGAACCGGGAGCCCCGCACCAGTGCAGTTTTTCCGCACCGGCAAAGGGCAGCGTGGAGCGCACTCGCCCACGGGCACTGCTGGGCTGGAAACGCGAGGGTTTCGGGCAGCAGGGCGGGCCAGAGGAGCCGTGCGGGTGCGCAGCCCGACACGGGGAGCTGGAGCAGTGCCTAAAACAAAAGCCTGCCCACAGGACCCCCAGAGCTCCAAGGAGCCGGTCTCAGCGACAGACTTTGATGTATCGCTGTCCAATTAGTGCCTTTAATTGGTGTCCTCTGGGACAGGCAACCCGGGAGCTGAGGCGGCGAGAGCTCTCTCGGCAAGCTCTGCCCGCTCGCAAGGTAACAGACAAATAATGCGGCCGAGCGATAGGAATCCTGTGTCCCTCTCCCTCCGAGAAGGAGGGGGGAAATGACCAAGCAAACCCGAGGCCAACTGCTTGCAAACCGCCCCGGGAAGCTCCGTGCCCACGGACACCCGTGTGCCCAGGCAGGGAGAGCCGTGGGATGTAGCTGCTCCCACATTTATCCCGACCCCGGGGATCGACGCCCCCCTCCCCGCCAGCTTCGGAGGGGTAGAAACGAAGCTGCTTAACACATACCGCACGTTCCTTCCAATTTGGCTAATGAAGGTCGCCCGTTAAGCGTAATTTTAGAGGTTAAATGAAGCTGACTGCAGATTTAAAGACGCTTGATAAAACGTCTTATTTGAATGACACCAATTGTATATATAGATGCCATTACAGCGGCCTAGGTTTACCTTGGGTGGGGGGAGGAGGAGGAGGAAACAAAGCAAACACTCTAACAGGGAGGGAGGAAAACGCTTCGCCAATTTATTCCAAACCAAAAATGCTTGGTCGAAAGAAAAATTGATGGCTTCATTCATCAAACGAATAAAATACATTTCTGAGATCAGAAGGTGCTCGAAGAGAGAGAGAGAGAAGAGAGACGGGGGGAAAGTTCGTAGTTGACAAGAACCGTCAAAAGGAGCAAGAAGTCATTGGAAGCTCACCTTGAAGTAATTCTGGTTTTCTTCTATTTTATTCTCCTTCTTAAATTTTTTTTTCTTTTCATTTTTTAATTTTTCTTAGGGTAGTCATAAAACGTTTTAAGAAAAAAAAATCACCTGAAGCCAGAGGAAGATGAGATTTTTTGATTAATAAGGAAATCAATTTGGCAGAACGGAAAGGATGCTGACTTCTCAAACCCGCTGTTAGCAGAGGCGTCTCTGGGGAAGACAAGCAGTTCGAGGCTGTTTCGGGAGCCATCAATCCCTAGTACCCGGGTACACCTCAAAACTAAGCCACCAGAATTTTTACAAGAAAGCATCTCTGATCGATATTTGTAAGCGCTGTGTTTTCAGTGTTAAAATATTGTCATTTCATCACATTCTTCCCAAGCAGCAATACAGGGTTACATTAGAGGCAACTTTTATGTACAGTCTGCAGAAGCTATGTGTATGTGGGTCATGCACTGCCACCAAAAATCACATCCTGAAAATCCCACATCCCCACTCCTTACAGAGAGACCTTAATTTGCACCGGGATGTGTACGCTCCTTTTCTTATTCAAGGGAAAAGACCCTAACAGTCTGGCCAGCCAGTTTTCTCAATAGCTTGATTTCATCTTACTAAATTTGTATTAAAGAAACATTTTACTATCTTTGTCTTGCTTGCCTGGCAACAAATTCTGAAGGTCCTAACTTGTCCCAGAACGCATTTTTGCCTACACAGGAGAAGTTTGCTTGCTTCTGTTGCAATGCAGGATCAAAGATGAGTTTCAGAACAAATAAAGCAACTACTAAATCCACACAATTAATATGAATTACTCCTGGGAATTATCCTACAATTATTCCAACGTTTACTCAAGCCTGTGTATTTCAGGGATGGAAGTTTTTGCTAATGTGGAGACTGTCACCATAACAGGAGACGCTGAGTCATAGGTTCCAAAATCGCTTTCCATAAATGACCAGATGCAAAATTTAATCCAAACTCAAAAGGTCTGATTTACTATATAGCAGCTATGTAGTAGCACAGTCTTGACTCCTCTCACAACTAAAAACGAAGCAAAAACCATGCAGGAAAAAGAAGGGGAAAAAAAGGGGGGAGGAGGGAAATCCCTAACTTTGCCAATGTTTATGCTCCCCTTTCAGCCACCTGAAACGTGGAGTGGGGTCTATTC
Organism: Hypocryptadius cinnamomeus; assembly: GCA_013400635.1. Lineage (NCBI taxonomy): Eukaryota > Metazoa > Chordata > Aves > Passeriformes > Zosteropidae > Hypocryptadius > Hypocryptadius cinnamomeus. Next base: position 9,084 of record VYZP01030417.1, on the reverse strand, counting down.
TGGAGGCAGGAGAGCATTCAGCCTGTTGACCCGTGCTGGTTTGGCTCTGAATGGTGTTCTAAACCTGCTCCTGTTTTAGCAGAGATGTGGATTTAGGCAAATGGACAAGTTTGAATGTCTGAGCCATTCTCAGCCCCAAGCAGTGCATTACTGCCCATTAACTCTGTCTTTCGAGGTACTAAAAAATAGAGGCTACATGACCTTATACCCCCCTCCCTCTGCTTTGGCAGTAATGTAACAACTTCCCACCTGAAAACCTGTGTGTCATTTGGGTCACAAAGGCAGGTTTTTACAAAAGAGCTATACTGAAGACAGCTATTCCTGCATCTCTGTGTCCCCATTTAATCTAATCTAAAATCAGATCGTGACACCAGGTCCTCCAAGAAAAAAAAAATATCATTAATCATGATTTCTTTCTTTTGATGTCATTAGGTCAGTCACTATCCATGTGTCTGACCCATCTACTGATTTTTTGTATTATATTCCAGTTGCCACTTGTATCTCAAGGGCTGTGTGCAAGCATTTGTAAAATAATAGTGCAAGACAGGATAAAGGACATAGTGCCCTCCATTTTCTGATACTGTTCCACGGAAAAAAAGAAAGCCATGTTCGCTAGTGGGAGTTTGCTGTGGGTTCTCCAGATCCAGATGCAGGAATCGGAGATGCTGGCAGTCTCTGTGCTGGCTCCCAGTGCTGATTTCCCTGGCATTGTCTCAGAAGGTATTCCCCAAATCAACATTCTCCAGCCGAACCCAAACTGCAATTAGCACCACAAAGGGGCAGTCACCAGAGATTTGGAGCAAGTGATGAACGGCCATATCAGGAAGTTTTAGTGTGTTCAGAATCTTAAGCAATTCCTCCAGCCAAGGCCAGTTTTTGTGTTTACTTTGTCTTCAGTGACAACCTCACTCTTATAGCCAAAAGGAAGGTATTCCAAGGTCTGACTTTAAACTTCTCAAAGCCCGGCAATGCAATTAGAGTGACATTTCTACACTGGAATGCATGGCTTCATGGTGCTATGGCAACAACATATCATTGGGACAGAACTCCACCAAGGGCAAAATCATCTACCCTCATAGCCCCAATCACTTTTTTATGCAGGAGCATAATTCTCACAACAGCCTTTCCTTGAAATAGTGGCTGTAAATTAGAGCATCTAATTTACAGCCATGTGTGCATGTCGTTTCAGTTTGTCATAACCATCCCTCCAGAAAGGGATATTTGATGTCTCCTGTAATCTGGCACACCAGCAGAAATCAGATTTGCTGTTACATCATCATATTGTAAATGTACAATTAGTTATTTCCTAGACTTGTTAAACTTTCACTTATAAACTGATAGGTCAAATCTAGGGGAACCTAAGGTTTGATCTGTACATCACAGACCATTAGATTTCTTCCAGTTAATTTTTACTGAGTGCAATATGGTATATTTGACTTTCCAAACAGGTGCTTGATATGACCTGACTTATCAGTTTATAGAGAATCTTGATAGTATATGCTAGCCATGATTCATTGGTTAAAGCAAACAGAATAGACCAGAAAAATAAAAAGCCTCCATGTTTCTTTATTTCTGATAAAAATTGTTCAGGAATTTAACCTTCTGTTCTCAGCTATGTTACTGAACTTCATTATCCAGGATTTTCCATTAAAGAAGTTTGCATATGGTAGTAAAGTACCTCTCTATCTTTGCTCTGACAACCTAAGCAAACCTGAAATTTGTGTGAGACACTTTCTTCAGTTACTGAGCTCTGAGCAAGGCTTTCTTTTACACTGTCATCAATTTTACAGCCCCCTCTCTCAAAGCATGAAAGCCATAACTACGTACACAGTACCAGGGTATTTTGCATTCATTCCATCTGCAGCCTGTCTTTTTATTTCCATTTAATATTTCTTGTCCAAGCAACCAAGAACTGCAGCAGCCCAAATGCAGTTCTGCAGCACTGACATAAGTCTGCATGTTCACACATTTCCTCACTAAAACACAGCTTTTCTCCACCTCTGTCTTCTTGGATGTGTTCGTCAATATACAAGGACTGGGTTCCTAAATGTCTTATTTTGTATTTTGCAATATTTAGACTAGGTTTTTTTGTCAGCTCAAATTTCTCTGTGACATCCATTCACTTCAGCTGCAGGACAAACCTGATACCCAGAAAAACAGATTTACTAGAGGAAAATAAAAGGGATTAATAATAAAAAAAGGGCCATCTGAGAGTTCTGGTGTATGAACAGTCTTCCAGAGACATGGTGGTAGCTATGTAGGTATGCAGGTGCCACATACACAATATGGCAAGTGCATCTTTGACACAAATTTGATTAACATTAGGTATGTACATATTTCTGACCACCTGATTACAGCAGACAGTAGTGCTGAACATCCCAGTCTGTGCAGAATCACATTAGCCATAATCCCATTTCATGATGATGTCTATACCACTGATACTCTTTTGTGCTCTTCCAATTAGCCCATTTTTAACTCGCTTTAAATAGTTGCTGGCACCTACTGATTGAAGATACTGTATGGATAATATATAATATGTTAAGATTAGAATGTCTAGGGGTAAATTCCTTACAGAAGCATAGGCTGAGACATGTATAAACTACTCCATAATCTCATTAAAATAAATCAGACATACAATACCAAGACATATTTTTTTCATAAAAATGATACTGATTGACATATTAGGGAGAGGAATGCAAGTTATTAAATTAATATTTTGTCAGTTTCACTGTCATTTTCTTTTATTTTTTAAAGAATTTCCAAATTCACTGATTATTTCTCTAACCCAGCAGGCGTTGTTTAATATCTTCTTTAGTTAATAATCTTTTAAAAAGTGCTTTATTTCCATCTTTTGTTAAAATTACATGACCCTGATTTTAAACTGAAGATTAAAACCCTGATTTTGCACTTCCAGCTAATATTAGATCCATACTGTTGAGAGGATTTCTTTTGATTTTGCTGTGCTTTAGAATTTTCACTGCCTTTTACCCCTTTTCCTGCATAATACTCCTGTATTTTTCCGTTGTCTGTAGATTCCCTTGTCAACTTCCTATGTTTTGTAACATGTAACGTAGGCTAATTGCTATGTAATACAGTTCTCTCTGCATGTTCTAGGTTGATTTTTACTTCAGATTTTTGCCTTCATTTCACTCTCTCTGAGGGCTGTTCTGGAGTCAGAAACTTGCCCTCCATGCAGATATTTCTCATATGCAATGTATTTCCGGCCTTCAGCCGCCCACCACTTTCCAGCCTAGAAATTAATACGCCATAACAAGACCCAAAAAATAATTTTTTTCCATGCTGGATATCATGCCTTTCAAGATGTGGATTTATCCACAATTTTTAGAAACTATCAGTGGTGGTTTATCGCTATCTGCATGAGATAAAGTTGCACACATGCTGAACTGAGTTTGTCCAGATGCTCCTATTTTTATGCCTAGATATTGCAGACAAATGTTTAAGAGGTAAAGCATCCCATTCTTGAGTTTAATTTGGCAGTTTTTGACACACACCTGTCAGCACCTTGGTCTTTTTTAGTTAGTACATCAATCCATATGCTTTTGAGACCAGTTGGTTGTAAGTTATAATTACCAAGTTGGTATTCCCTCCTTCCTTTCACTGTTCACATGACTGCTCCCCTCAGGTGCTAGTGCTGATGACTATCTTCTCACTAATAAAACTTTTCTCTGTCTGTGCTATCCATACACCCTACCACTTTTGTAAAATACTCCAAAGAATTAATTTTCTTCATATTATTTGTTGCATCAATTCAAACTTTGTTGTTTATTGTTTCATATTTGCAACTGGAAATATGTTTGTGTGTTGCAGCTGTCTTCCTTGGAGTCACTGTACTAAAACCCTCTCGCTGAACCCCAGCCACTCGCCTTACTCATGAACAAGACACACTCCCCTTACTTGTGAACAAGACACCCTCTTCGTGCAACTTCCCTCCTATTACCACATGTTCCATTCTTCCACTAAAGCAAAAAGTTCAACTTCAGACCAGAAGTTAAGTCCTGAGAACAATCTTTGTAATTTGCATGTGTGGAAGAGCCTCTAAAAAGTTGTAATGGATATTCATCTAACCTTCCTCCTTGCTTTCTTCTCAAATCCCCAAAGTGTTTCTTTAACCCTCTACCACAAGTTGCAGAGGATGATACTCACAGGATGATTTCACAAAATTTCTGCGTAGGTAGTGCTTTGATTCTAATTTTTTAATATGATCATCTTGGTCACTTCAGTGTCTTTTTGGCTGTTTGCGACTTGACAGACAACCAGTTGTGGTGCTTTTATCTCTGCATCCAGTTTGATACCATGCTTTGGAAAACCTAGGACATTAAGCAATTGATTTAGCTACATCCCATAGCCCTTAGTCAATAGCCTAGGGATTTGTTGGTATCACTATATTTCATGTACTTCATGTCAGTTCTTTTCTGGTGACTTTACATTCCCTAGAGATTTCAGTCATCTCATGTCGTTTTATGCCACCATGGAGATCTTCAGTGCAGCATTCAGTGATGACAAATTAGAAGTGAAGGTACATGGATGCAGTAAAATAAATCTTAAATTGTACCTTGAATCTGGATAGTTATTCCAACACTATTTTGAATATCCTTCCAATAAGTCTGCAACATTTTAAAAGTGAATATTGAATTCTAATGATGGATTTATGCTACCGATAGTTAAAAATCCTCTCTACTTGTTACCTCCATTTGAGTTGCCACTATGAGCTACCACATCACCTTGGGGATTCACTTTCAGTTATTCTCAATCTTTCAGAGGTTTCAGCCTTTCAACCACATGCTACTCCAGATCCACATCCTATGATAAAGTCAAATGTGGAAGCAGATGTGGGACCCTTTACCGTGTGATTCAGGTAATTTAGTAAAAGTGACAAGTCCTTAAAATACATTTATGTCTAAAGAAATTCACATTCTTTTCCAGAAATTCCTCCCCTGAAAATATTGATAAAATTAATCAGCAGTGGTGACTCATAGGAGAACTGCTGGAGGAGCTGTGATAGTTCTCCCTTAGGTGAGGACTGTCTTCTGTTGATCTATTAGTTATTTGGCCTTCAACTTATTAAATAAGTGTTACACTCAAATAGTTTGCTTTTTATATTAGAATCTGGATTAAATCAATGCATTCAGAGTCTGTCAGAAAAATGCAGATACCTTTGCCAACAAAATACATTATAAAAAGAAAAAAAAGGCAAACACTATGAACAAGATTCTTCCTTAGTAAAGCAGACATAGAAAAAAACCTTTTGTAACAATTAATTGTTTTGCTGTCTTTTTATTCTCTATTGATTGCATCTTACATTACTTTTTGTATGGCTTTGCCTGGGAGCAACTATTAATTTTTAGCATGCTGATTTTTTTCCTACCCTCTTTGAAATTGTCTCAGACATATAAAATTTGCTACATGCCTTTATTGCACCCTGAATTCTCCCATGTCCCATAGGAGGGACATGGAAGAATTCTTTGAAAGGAAGTCTAGAATTCAATTCCATAGATAGGTTATCTACTCAGTTTGATCATTTGTGTTTGCAGACTGCTCTTCAATCAAGCACACTTGGGACTTTCTATTCCACAATTTCAAGCACTTCTATCTGTTAGCAGGCAGGCCAGAACAGCTTTGCTAAACAGACTCATTTTGATCTTGCTATTTGAAATGTGCAGAGCTTTGAATTTTGACTTTGTGCACAACGCTTGCCGTGATCACGTCACATTCAGCTCCACTGTCTATTTGGAATTCACTTTTAATCCATTTCTGTGCAGTGTCAGAAGACAACCTGCAATATAATATACCAGCGTAGATTAAATTAAGAGACTTAGTGAAACCTTTGTTTCATTAACAGAGCTTCATCCTCCAGCTGCATTTTCCTATTGGAGACTGGTGCCAACACCTTTGCATGGTGTCAGTTCTCTCCAGGGGTACTGGAAACACAGCTGGTCTTTACACCACGCCTCCCCTTGCAGCCACACATTGTTTGGGCATGTGTTTCCAATCCTATGCTTCATTCTTTCAGTGCTTATTAGATAGTTGGATTAAGAAAACGTGCTTTCTGCTGTGTTTCAAATACCTTCACGACTTTGAATTTGTCTCTTGCATTAAAGTTGCGATGGCCTAGTTATCCTTTATTTTGTCACAGATAGTTTTGTTTAGTCTGTTAGTCTATTAACATTCATGTGATTTGGCTTTACCACACAGACTGATGACTTAATGGGACAGACATTTCAACAAGGAGGTCGTTTCCACTAAACAGAATTTATTTCCTTGAAAGAGCTGGTTTTTTCATGGATCTTCTTTTTGATGCTTTGTATAACACATCTAATTCCTCTTGCATTTATCTGCTTCACTTAAAATACCTACATTAAACTTTTCTGTGCTCTAATCATTCACTGGTTTTGCATTTTTCTTCCTTCTCTTTGCAGTAACACAGCATTATAGGTGAGAGAACACTACTACTTATCTCTCCTGTTGGATTTCCAATGGTGTAATTTTAAAATCCCTTCTGCCCCTCACACAAGGCCTGTCTATATATCAGTAAAGGTATCTCAGGCCTAACTCTAGCAGAGCCAATGTATCTATCCCCTAAAGAAGCTCTGTCCAGCAATTGCCTAATCCCACAAACATTTTATTTTTCTGCTGCCAGATTCCAAATATTAACACAAAGAAAATCAAGGAAACAAGGACTAGAGGACTAGGAACCAGGGATTCCAAATAGTTTGAGAGACTAGACTGTACAAAACTGACATTTTTTTTCCTAAAGGAAACTCTCACATACAGGCAGAAAGAGTATGTGGTGTAACCCAGCTGGTGTAACCCAATGGGAAAACATGAGAGCACAGCAGTCCTGTCCCAGGATGCAGGCTCCACTGAAGGAGGGGATGTCCCTCTGTGCTTGTGCCTTCTCTGTGCTCTCAGAGAGGAAGTGCCAGGGCCTAAAGCCAGCTTCTGGATTCACTGCTGGGATCTGAGGTCTAGAGCTCCTGCTACCTTTTTTTACGGCAGCTTTAGTATGCCATCAGTGTTCGTAACAAAGCCTACGACACCAGGTCTCCCTGCTCTGTCAGATGCCTGGGGTAGGTTTTTCAAAAGTGTAGTGAGGAGGTACATGCCTTGAAACCACTCTTATGCCCTTCTCAGTAGATACATACTTTAGAATTCAGTCATGATTTTTTCATCCTAATCTGATTCAGTTTCTGCAATAGTCACTCATTTCCCTTAAGGAAGCCTTGAGTTTTTAGGCCAAACATTTGGGTCTGGTACAACTTTCTACCTGTTTTTGACAACATTTGCATTTTAAATGGTTTGCTTTTATTCATCTAGCTCCAAACCTCAGCATTACACATAACAAATTCTCAAGTATTATTGATAAATGCACTACCTTTCAGATCATCCCTGAAGCTTGCAGAGAAATGGCAGCAACAAACAATTTAAACCAAAGGTGGATGAAACTGAACTTGTAAGTGCAACACTTCTGCTGCAGCCACAGGCTTTCTATAAGGGTAATTAATAATAGTTGTTAATAGCAAGACCTAATTTTTAAAGAAGCAACTTCAGACAATCATGAGAAAATGAGATGAATAATCAGCTCAAACAATAAAGATCAGCTGTAGCATAATTGCAGAACAGCATTTGAGGACTCAGGAGATCTAACACTTTTCTCTTCATTAATCAGAGTAAATATAACATTTCAGATGTTACTTATTCAAAGATTGTTGTGTGTGCGTATACAGCACATCTCTGAGAGCAGAAGCCAAATTGTCTATGTGTAGGAGAGTCTGATTTTTTATAGCAGAATTCATAAGGGCTTAGAAGTTCAGACAAGGCATTTTAAAACTACTATATCTCTTTGGTGAAATAAATAAAGTATACCTTTCAAATGTTGAGGAAGAACACTCGCCACAGCTCTCAAAAATCTCGCCCAAAAGACAAATGACACCAGAAAGAACTGCTATAACTACACTTGCTTGTGGTACTTCCATCTAGGGAAATTCTACAAGGAAATGATGCAGCACAGCTTGGACACCCTTAAGCAATGCAACACTTACCTGCAGTTTTGGAGCAGGAGGCATGCTGTTGCTCATAACTGAATGAGTTGCCATCTCTGTGTGTGTTAATAAAGCCCTAAACATGTCTTCCTCTAAAGTGTGAGCAGTTAAGCCACTGCAGGCTTTGCAAGCAGCCATCAGCTGTAACATGTCCCTGACGGACCAACCCAGCCTCCTTGAGCTAGCCTGGTGGAAATAGTGGTTCTCCTTGCAAGCACAACCTCCCTCCACAACTGCCAGTTTGATACTTAATAGCTTATCTGCATACCTTTTATATAGAATTTCAGCTTGGTCTTACCATCTTGCAAGTGTCTGAGTTAAAGCTTTCTCTG
>VYZP01030416.1:54518-69211 GCA_013400635.1 Hypocryptadius cinnamomeus | reverse complement strand
ACAAGGTGGGGATCGGGCACAGCTGGGACTCAGTGATCTCAGAGGTCTTCTCCGACATTAGGAATTCTGTGATTCTGTGAGCTGCATTTGCATTGCATTTTTTGAATTGAATTTCCAGGCTGTGGGTGGGGGAAAAAAAAAACCCGCTACAGCGGTAAAACCCACGGACAGAAATAAGAAATGCAGATGGGCTCTAGCCAGGACAGGGTTAAGTTTTCCAGCAGCAGAGGGGCAGGGCCAGGAGGAGGATGTTCCGATCCCACCTCTCCGTGCGGCGGCGGGAGAATGTTCCTTTTTTCCCGCTTTCCTTCTCGCCGGCCGGGTCCCCGCGGTGGGTCCCTGTCCCACTGCTGTTCCCAGTGAGTCGCTGCCTTCGGTGCTCCGGTTCCCCTCTGCCTGCCACCGAGCTTAGCGTGGGAGCGCTGAATTCGGGAATACCAATCCCAAACCACCAACCCAGCGGCACCAAGGGTCGAGATAAGGACAGCTCTGCCCGCACCGCGTTGGATGCAAGTTTGAGCTGAGTGTCTGGCGTGTTAGGTACAGTCTCTGGTCACGATGTGGCTCAGTCAGCTCTTCGTGGAGTGGTACCTGTACAGGTTTATATTCCCCTGTGTGGTCCTGATAATGCACTTTAACAGTTTAGAGAGATGGTTCAAGATTCTTATGTACATGGATTTTGTGGTGTCAACTTGTGGCGTTATACACTACCTCCAGCAGACCATTAATAATGGTTCCCAGTCCGTGGGGGGAACAGGGGACGAATACTTTCACAACCTTTTCACCTCCTTTAACTCCTTTAAGCCTCTTAAAGCACCTTTTGAGCTGCCTCTGAATACTGAAGAAAGCACATTGTTGTTCTGTCTGCTATATCTCTTCCCTCTGATCTACATCACCTTTATGGTCTACTTCATCTTCAGAGTTACAAAAGAGATTACTGGGAAGGTCTTTCAGAGAGCAGATAATGATGAGTGGCACGGAAGGTGGGAGAAAATCGGCCAGGTTTTGAAGGAGTATTCGGCTCCAGTGGTTTGGAAGTTCACCCCTCAACAAATACAGGACCCCGTTAAAGTTGCAGAATATCTGAAACAGAAACGCTGTGGTGGTTCCAGGGAGGAGCAACTTACTGTGCTCTGCTGGGCCCTGGCTACTCTGTATCGGACACTGCTGGATACCAGCCAGTCCCCTCAGGAGGAAGAGGAGGAGGAAGAGGAGGAGGAGGAGGAGGAGGAAAACAGACCAACAAGCACCGTGACAGCTCAAATTGCAGCTGCACCAGAGGAACAACCCATGCCAGGAGCAGTCGCTCCTGAACAGAACACATCCAACACCGAATTAGTTTCCTTAGTGAGGGATGAAGAGGATGAGGAGTCCTCAGAAGAGGAGGCAGAGGCAGAGATAATCAGCGAATCCCAACATAAGCTGCAGTTGGTCCGAGAACGTTTCAGCCGCCGTGCGGATCAGTCCTTACTGCTCTGGCTGTACGAGTGCTGGTTTGCAGGGGCCCATGTGGATGTGTTGCTGGACAGCTCTGAAGCCAAGCAGCTGGGATCCCTGTCCCGGGACAGGGCCATTGACAGGGGGCTGGGGAGAAGGACAGGAACCCACAGCCTCTGGATGCGACTGGTGGGAAGCGTGAGGGAAGCGTACACCGCGGAGGAGCTGCTGCTGCGCCGGGACAGCTGGAACACCAGGCTGGAAGGGGTCCAGTACCTGACAGAACTATCCATGGCTGACATACTCTTTGGCAATACACAGAACAGTCAGTGCCTGGACGATCTGGACAGAGCCTGCTGCACCTGGGACGTCTGGCAGGCGTTGAGAGAGAGCGCACCACCGCTCTACGCCGAGGCACTGTCATCGATCACGTGGAACAGGAAGCTAAAAGTGCTGAAATTGAAGGCCTTCATCTGGGACTACAGACTGAAACCCTCTTCCCCGCCACAGGACAGCTCCTCCTATGTGGAAACACAGCCCGAGGAACGTGGTGATGATCCCTGCACGATATGCCATGAGGAGCTAGGCAGGAACTCGTGTGAACTGGAGTGTGGGCATGAGTTCCACAGAGAGTGCATCAGGACGTGGCTCCAGGAGCATTCCAGCACCTGTCCCATCTGCCGTGACTACGCTGTCCTCCCTGCAGACACCTCTGCACGGGACAACCACACAGCCAGGCCTTGGAAAAGATCAGGGTTCTAGAAGAGCTCCCAAGGAAAAGTGCCCAACAGACCAAGGTTTTAAAGAATGGACTGGATTGATTTCATAAGGCTCAGAAGTATAAGTGAAAAAATGGCAGCAGGAGAAAAAAAAACAGAAGAATTTAAAAGTCAGCTAAAAAAGCTCCTGGATACCAATGAGAGGGGCTGGAAGTCCACTGGTGACAAGGAAAAGCAGTATAATGGATATAAACAGGTGTCCTGAGACATTTAGGAGGGACAGCCTTTGATTAAGGGAATGATTCCTGTGCTTTTGTGTGTATAGGCATGTATAGGGAGGTGTGGGATCTGGGCACGATTAGATGGGATAGAATGATGGGTGGGGAATGTCCTGGTTCTGGCCAGGACAGGGTTAATTTTTACAGGAGCAGGGAGGGTCACATTTGGGCTATTTGGTTGCACAGGTTTTGTGTTCCTTGTGGTGAGCGGATCCCTTCCCTGTCCTGTACATTTTATTAATTAATGTTGTTGTTACTGTTGATTTTTAAACTCCATTGCTGTTCTCAGTAAATTGTTCTTATCTCAACACCTGATCTTTGTCTTTTGTGCCTCCAATCCCCGTTTGCTGCAGGGGGAGTGGGGAAGGAGTGGCACGTGGTCCAGGCTGTTCCAGTGGGAACACCATCCCTAAACCCCGAGATCACAGTTCCATCTCCATTGCAACCCTTCACACACAGATCCACACTCCAGGCCACCCCTCACTGCGAGGACACCACAGACAGGGATGTGAGAGTCACCAGCCACACCCAGAGATTCCCACCCCACAAGGCTACTCACACTTTTCTGATGAATCCTACAAAAACTTGTGTATGGAGCCAGGAACTTTGTGGACACATTTTCATGAGGACAAGAAATGAGGATACTTTTCTAGGGGAGGAAACAAGGAAAAAAAAGGAATTAGAAGTGCTGTTAGTCCTAAAACAGAGGTTGCCAAGGTAGAACTGTGGAGTGGACCCAGCTGTGGAATCCCAGAGCCTGAAAATTGATGGGAGGGGTCAGTGTGGGGCTCATCTCCTCAGGATGCAGTTGGGATGGTAGGGACCAGCTCCAGGGCTCTGCACAGCAGGACAGGACTGTGCGGGGCGCGGGTGACAGCTTAGGCTGTCAGAGCAGCCCCCTTTATGCACAGGGGATGGTCACCAACCCCTCTCCCCCCAGCCCTGGCACCTTGGTGACTTCCCCGACCACGAATCCCTCGGAGGCCGCGATGTCTGGGACGCCGTCGGAGCCGAGCCCGCGCCGGGTGACGCTGCCATACAGGGTGGGCTTCCCTGGGGGACAGCGGCCGTCAGCGCCAGCACCCACAGCCACCCCAAACGTCCCTCCCAACTCAGAGGGACCCCAACCTCCCTCACCCACAAGGAACTCAAACACCCCCATCCCCTCCTAGCGCCCTCAGGATCCCTAAATGACCCCACGCCTTTTAAAACCAAAGGGATCCCCAAACCACCCCAGTCCCTTTTAAACCAAGGGACCGCAGGGCAGCCCAGCAGCCCCGTTCCCTGCTAACACACGGGGCACCCCCCACCAGCCCCTATCACAAAGGGTCCCCCGGCCACCCCCATCCGCTTCTGCTCTTTAAACACCCCTCACCCCCTGAACCCTCTCGATCCTCCCCCACCCCGTCTCGCCCTCACGGCTCCCTCGAGGCCCCTTCAGGCCACTCACCGGGGCTGCGGCAGCTCAGCCACGCCTCGCCCTCGTCCCTGCTGCAGAGAGAAGAAGCGGCCGTGAGCGGGGCAAGGAGCGAGACAAGGACAGGGACAAAGGAAGGGACCGTTCCCACCTCAGCGCCCGGCTCCAGTCGCTCTGGATCCGCAGCGTCGCCGCCATCTTTGCCGAGGTAACTGCACACTTCCGCCTCCTTGCTTCCCGTCGACCCCCGCGCGAGCGGAAGGGGAGAAACCCACCAATCAACGAGCGCCGCCGCGGCCGTGCCACGTCCCGGAAGTGCCGTGCCGAGCTCCCGCTTTAAAGGGGCCGCGCTGCGCTGGTACGGGGGGCTGCACCCGTGGGTGGGGAGGGAGGGGATCGTGGAGGGGGCTGGACATCCCGGGGGAATGGGGACCCGCGGGAGGTGAGGAGGGCGCTGGNTCACGGCTCCCTCGAGGCCCCTTCAGGCCACTCACCGGGGCTGCGGCAGCTCAGCCACGCCTCGCCCTCGTCCCTGCTGCAGAGAGAAGAAGCGGCCGTGAGCGGGGCAAGGAGCGAGACAAGGACAGGGACAAAGGAAGGGACCGTTCCCACCTCAGCGCCCGGCTCCAGTCGCTCTGGATCCGCAGCGTCGCCGCCATCTTTGCCGAGGTAACTGCACACTTCCGCCTCCTTGCTTCCCGTCGACCCCCGCGCGAGCGGAAGGGGAGAAACCCACCAATCAACGAGCGCCGCCGCGGCCGTGCCACGTCCCGGAAGTGCCGTGCCGAGCTCCCGCTTTAAAGGGGCCGCGCTGCGCTGGTACGGGGGGCTGCACCCGTGGGTGGGGAGGGAGGGGATCGTGGAGGGGGCTGGACATCCCGGGGGAATGGGGACCCGCGGGAGGTGAGGAGGGCGCTGGACATCCCGGGGGAATGGGGACCCTTGGGAGGCGAGGAGGGGGCCGGACATCCCGGGAGAATGGGGACCCGCGGGAGGTGAGGAAGGTGCTGGATATCCCGGGGGAATGGGGACCCTTGGCAGGAAGGTGCTGGACATCCCGGGGGAATAGGGACCCTTGGGAGGTTGCGGAGGGCGCTGGGCAGCCCCGGCTGGGGTGAGGTGCCCGGGGGGTGCAGAGGGCTCCGGGTGCCCCCGCAGGTCACCGCCACCGGAGCCCGCCGCTCCCCCGGCCGCAGCCCCATGGCGAAGCCCGGGCACGGCTGGAGCCGCGCGGCGGCGGCGCAGGGCGAGGCGGAGGAGGGCGAGGACCCGCTGGACGCCAGGATCGCGCGGACCGGCTGCCTGGAGCAGCACCGGGAGCTGCAGGAGTGCATGGCGGAGCGGCGGGACTGGCGGCGCTGCCAGGAACAGCTCCGAGCCTTCGGCGCCTGCATGGCCCGGCGGCAGCAGCGGCAGCGCGGGCCCAGCCCGGCACAGCCCCCGGACTGACACCGCCCTTCCTGGCTTTATTTTTATCCAACCGCTTGGAAACCCAGGTGGAATCGTTGGGAAATTAAAGCTGGAGTTTGGCACCCCTCGGCTTGGTCTGTGCCGGTGGGAGAGGGTGGCTGGTTTGGAGGATACAGCATCGAGCTGTGCCATGGTACATTCAGGTGGGACAGCAGGAGGAATTCCTTCATGGCCAGGGGTTTTAAACATTGGAAGGGACTGCCCAGGGAGGTTTGGAGTCCCCATCCCTGGAGGTGTCCAAGAATGACTGGACATGGCACTCGGTTCTCTAGGCTGGTGACAAGGTGGGGACTGGGCATAGCTTGGACTCAATGATTCCAGAGGTCTTTTCCAACCAAAATGATTCTGTGGTTGTGGATTTCCAGCCCAAAATGTCCCAATCCGGGAGCATTCACAGCACTCAGGCTGGGTCTTGGCTCCAGACAGCCCTGCCATGGATTTTTACTCCATGTCCTCTGTGCCATCCCTAAGGCTTTTCCCAGCAGTGATAACCTCATGTCCCACAGGATGGGATTTCTGGGCAGGAGATTTATCTCCTGGGAAGCCACAGAAAAATCAGGAATGGGAGAAAAAGGGATTCTCATCTGACCACCACCTGCTGGCAAATAAGCCGTGAGAAAGAAAATAAAATTGCTTTTTGCATGGCTTTTGTCAGAAGGAAGGTTCCAGGCTATTTCCCAGGGATGTGGGTGCTGGGAATACCAATAGGCTGGGCATGGAAGCACAAGCAACACCTGGACAGCCCCAGTTTGGGGAAGAGTGTAAATAAATGAGTTATTTTCCCTCTTTTTTACAAGCTGGTCCTTAGAAAGGGGGAGAAAAAGCCTCCAAACAAACCAGTTTCTGGAACAGTTTCTCTTGGCATCCATCAAATTTGGTTATAACAATTCCTGGGATTGTTGCAGCACAGCATTATTCATGCACAGAGATTTCTGCAGATATTCCCACCTATCAAAAGCAAAATAGGCAGGAATTAAAAACAAACAAACAAACAAAACAAACGGAAGGAAAGCAAACCCACAATCCATTGCAGCACCTTTGCTCCCAGTACAAACCAGTGAGATATGAACACATTATTTACTTTTATGGAGACAAGCTGGTTGCCAACAGTGGGAATTCCTCCCAGTTCACCGAGTTTTCAGTACAGAGCTCATGGAAGCACCCTCTGGAGGCTGGAACAGCCCATGGATGGCAGCCCATTTTTCCTCACCTCAGGACATCTCTGCCAGCAGCTCTTCCAGCTCTGGTCGAGACTTCAGCCGGCTCTTGAAATCGGCTTCCGTGTGCTGTGGAGGGAGGGAAAACCACCACAAATCAGGATCACACAAATCCTTTCCCTGCTTCCTGAAGGGAAAGCACTGGGAAGTGTAACCATACCTGTTTCATCAACAGATGCACCCCCTCAGGCTGGTTGCTCTGAATGATTTCCAGCAGGATGGGAGCAAACGTCGAGCTCAAGCCGCGGATCTGAAAGCAGAAGTGGCAGAGCTGCAGCAGGAGAACAATCCCAGGAGACTCTGGTTTGGAGGGGACATTAAAGATCACCCAGTGCCCCCCCTGCCATGGGCAGGGATCCCTTCCACTATCCCAGATTGTTCCAGCCTGGCCTTGAACACCCCCAGGGATCCAGGGGCAGCCACAGGTTCTCTGGGCACCTGTGCCAGGGCCTGCCCACCCTCACAAGGAACAATTCCTTCCCAAAATCCCATCCAGCCCTGTGAGTTTCTCCCCTCACCCACCCCCAAACATGACTTTTCTACCCCCCTATATCAATTATTCTGCAGAAAATAGATAATAAATCTGAAACACAGAGCCAAGAAATCCTCATGGGCTTCTAGTTTAGGAGCAACACTCAGCAGAAAACATAACCAGACTTTTGCTTCCATTTCTGCCCAAATGTTGCCTTTCACCTGTTCCATGTTTGAGGGGTTTGTGGAGCCTGTGATGGGATCCCAGCTCCTACCTGGACAACCCTCTGGTGGGTGGTAAGGACTGCATCCAGCTGCATTTTGGATCCCCTCTCTTCCAGGAACAGCACCTCGTTGGTTTTGGTGGGCATGGCGTAGCTGCAGGAGCCAGAGGGCAGTGCTTAGGACAGGCAGGATATTTGCAGGGATGAATCACCCTCCCCAGCAGAGAACGCGGAAGGAGATTAACTTTTCATGGGAAATTAATTATGCAAAGGATGTATCTTGCAAATCAGGTGCTGGCAGAGGCCGGGTGTTTTGCTGGAAGGAGATAAGGAGGAAGCTCTGCAGCACTGCTGCCAGCAAAAACCTGGATTAGCCACAAACACCAGCCTGGGAACTTTTAACTTCTTCACAGCTCAAGAAAAGCAACAGTTCTGACTTATTTTGTCTTTTGGGACAGAGCTAAAATCTGCTGCTGCAATGCACCACTCAAAACACATTGTCTGCACCTCAGATTTAATGGGAACGTGACTGGGAGTGGGTCAGACTCTGCTCAATGCTCAGAGACCTCAGCCTCCTCATCCCCATTCCCACATCCACCTTTTCCCCTCAATTCCCAGTCTGAAGGGCAAATCCTTTCTTTCTTTCTCTGCACACTGAGCCACCTCAGAGGGTACAAGTGAAAAGCACACATTTTAGAGAGCCCCTGCTGGTTCTATTCCCTGCTGGCAGCTCAGTGCTTTTCCCAGTGCCTGCAGCTCCCTGGGAGCACTTCAGGCACCAAGGGGCTGCCTGACATTCCTCAGGCATTACAGCCAGTGGAGGGGCTGTTGGAATACACCTGGTTTGGACAACTAGGGAGCTCCTGAAGATGCTCTCCTCCTAAACTGAAGTAGCAGGAAGTTCACCCAGCACCTTCAGGGCTTTCCAAGCTCTTTCCAGTTCCAGGCATGCAGAGCCTGGATCACAGACCATGAAGAAAAACCAGCAGCAACTGTCAGCAATTGCCAGGCTCTGCACCCACAGGCTTAAAGCCTTCTCCTCAGAGGAAGGAGATGTAACAGCCATTTTTCCTTGGAATATGCTCGAGTCAGTGCCTGAAAAATTCAATGCTTCTAAATAAAGCATCCAAAATCGTACAGATAGACAAAAGGAGAACACAGGGCAGGTGAGAGGTTTGGATTGACACCCAAATGGGAATCCCTCAGGGAGACTGGAGTGTGGCCTGATGTGCAGGGGGTCATATTCCAGAGGGACAGATTTCCTCATACCTCTCATTGACCCGGATGGAGAGCCGGTTGCAGAGCCTGTGGACATACTGAGCAAAGTGCTCCACCAGGCACAGATCATAGGAGGTCATCTGGATGTTGATATCTCCATACTGGTACTCAGTGCCAGCACTGATCTCTTTCATCTGCACTCTTTCCTTTCTCCTCTTTGGAGGCTGTTTCCCAAAAGAAAATACAACAAAATAAAATAGAGAGTATCTGGTTTGAACAATGCTGGGAATGAAGGCTCAGCTCTTGGATGGCCTCACACAGAAAACACAATCGTGCTGTGATTAATTTCTTCCAGAGGAAGAAAGAAAGGAGTAAAACCAGCAAAAATAAACCTGATGTTTGTTTCAGTTCCTGCCTAAAAGGCAGATGACGTCTTGTTTTTCCCTCCTTCCACACAAATGGATGTCTTCCCAAATCTCAGGGAGTGTGAAAAGGTTACCTGCAGGCAAGAGCTTCTCACAATATTCCTGAATGGTTCAGGTGTTAAATTCAGTGTCAGGAGGAGGCTCCTCCCTAACAAAGCTGGAATGTGCTGGACAAAAGGCAGCATTTCTGCAGTGTGGTGAGTGGGCACTTCATGGAATCATGGAATAGTTTGGATTGGAAGGAGCCTTAAATCTCATCCCATTCCAACCCTCTGCCATGGGCAGGCACACCTTCCACTATTCCAGGTTTCTCCAAACCCCATCCAGCCTGGCCTTCTGTGATGGAGCATCCACATGCTTCAGGACCACCTTGGGAAAGCAAGCACAGAGGGAAGCCCTTCTGCTTCTGCCTACCTCCTTTGGGAGCAGGTATTTAAACTTCCCAATTCCATGGGTAGGTCGGGACCTGTAGGATCTGTGGGGGGCCAGGAGTGCATCACCTGAAAATGAAAGCAGAGCAAACGAGTTTCCAGCTGCAAAGAAACATCTACAGGGGCTCTGAGGGCCCCAAATTATGGTCACATAACACCGCCTGCTTAGCCAAAACCAGGGCAAAAAATAAGAAAATACTGGGAAAAAACCATATGGAGGTGGCAGAGCACGTGCTCTGGTTATTTAACCGCTCCAAAACTGGCTAAAAAAAACCCCAAAATGCAACACAAATGCTCCAATGTTTAATAGTTATTTGAGGGAAGTGAATTTTTGCCTCAAAACTAGATTGACAACAGACCTTACCTGCAGCACACAGAAGGTTTTCTCTGCCTGTTGCTGCTCTGTAGGAAACAAAATAACAATTTAAAAGTCTGTAGGAAACAAGATAATAACTAATAACTCTGATTTCCCTCACTTACAGAAAAATATGTGGCCAATGTCCTTTTGCAAAGGCAAGGCCTGATCCCATCAGCACAAAGACTCCCCCTCTTCCCCAT
Organism: Hypocryptadius cinnamomeus; assembly: GCA_013400635.1. Classification (NCBI taxonomy): domain Eukaryota; kingdom Metazoa; phylum Chordata; class Aves; order Passeriformes; family Zosteropidae; genus Hypocryptadius; species Hypocryptadius cinnamomeus. Next base: position 59,346 of record VYZP01030416.1, on the reverse strand, counting down.
CCCACAGCCCTTTTAGCTGCCAGCTCAAAGTCTTGCCTCCACTATTAGAAGATTTGGCAAAAAAAAAAAAAAAAGGAAAAAAAAAGGCAATTTTTGGTCATGTATGTTTTCTCACCTGCTGAGGGCCAACACCTGCCTGAGCAACACTCCCTTCTCCGAGCACAGCACCTGCAGGGGTTAAAACACAGCAGGGTGGCAGATCCACTGGGAATTTTCTCCAGGTTACTACACCTCTAGGACAGGACCCAGGGAAGGGCTGGAGCTGTGCCAGGGCAGGTTTTGGCTGGATTTTAGGGAAAGGCTCTTTCCCCAGAGGGTGTTGGCACTGCCCAGGCTCCCCAGGGAACGGGCACAGCACCAGCCTGACCGAGCTCCAGGAGCATTTGGACACTGCTCCCAGGGACATGGCTGGATAGGCCATGAACAGCCCTCGTGCTTGTCCCACCTCCACACGGATGGAGGGAAACAGCTCATCCATCGGGCAAAGAGCTTTGCTGTCGCCAAACCAGGGTGGGGGACAAACACCGGTGTCCCAATTGTCCCAGTGTAGAGGGACAAGGATGTGACAGGGACCACGGAGACGAGGGCTGTAATCGAGTTGGGTGTGTGAGGACGGGCAGCAGGGGTGTGTGGGTGTCTCAGCACCTGGTCCAGGAGCACCAAGACAGATTCAGGGCACGATCTCAAGGTCTGGACCCCCTCAGGATCACCCCCACCCTTCCTTCCGAAACCAAACCAGGGTGGGATCAGGGCCTCCAGCAGCAGGGCTGGGGCTGTCTCAGCACTCCCAAGGACCAAGGTTACTCCTCCGTTCCTGTTCCTCCCCTTCCCTCTGTCCCCGCGTCCTTCCCCGTCCCCACACCCCTTCCCCGTGGCCATCCCGGTACCTTCGGCACCGCCGCCATCATCGGGCGCCGCGGTCCGTCACTCAAAGCGTTCCCCCTCAGTGCCTCGGTACGTCCACACTCAGGTCCCCCTATCCCGAGGCTCGCTTCTCGCGTTCCGCCCACCGACGCCTCCCGGGAATTCTAATTTTCGGACAGCTTCCCGCTCCTCCCACCGAGAATTCCCGTAGGCAACAACATTCGGACAACCCGCGGTACTGGCGGAGCCCTGGCATCCTGAAGGAGGCAGCGGGGAGGGCGCGGGGTGCGGGCAGTAATGGCGGACACTTCCGTACCGCCTGCCAACACGCGGTGGGCAGCGCCGCCATGCGGCAGCGGCTGCACAGCGCACCCTGCCCTGCGCCTATCACCGCGCGTCCCGCCCGCCACGGCCCGCCCCCCGCCCGTCCTCGCACACTGATTGGTTCTCAGCCACGTCCATCACGGGCGGCGGCCATGTTGAGTGTGGCATGGCCACGTTGCAGTGCTGAGGGCGGCGCCCGGCCCCGCCCCAGCGTGCTGCAGCGGCCACCTTGAGTGTGGCGGCCCGGCGGCCATTTACTTAGGCCTTTAGTATCGCTTAAAAAAATAAAATGTTTATGATCACGAAATCCTAAGCATAGGAAGGCTAGGCTGGCGGGGACCTCCTCTCTGATTTCCCAGTGGGAGAGCAGGTGGGCAGGGGGTCTGCCTGGGAAGAGATGGGCCTGTGGTCCTCTGCCTGCTGGACCTGACAGTCTGCAGTTGGCTCAGGAAAACACATCCCGTGTCCCACTGCCTCTTCCAGACAAAGCTTCATTTCCCACAGGCTCCTTTGCCTCCTCCTGGCTCCCTTCTCTCCAGTCTGGCTCCAGTTTCCCCCTTCTTCCATAGCCAGGTGCTCACTCTGGAGCCCACATCCCTGAACCCCCTTCCTGGAGCTGTTCCCTGCCTGGGAGCTGGACTTTGAGTCAGGACTTTGAGTCAGCATTTTGAGTCAGGATTTTGAGTCAGGATTTCTCGCCCTGCCGACTGCTGGCTGCTCCAATTGCTCTCAGAGCTGTCAGAGCTCCTGATGGACTTTCCCCCTCCAGCTCATCCACGTGGCAAGTTCATGTCCTGCTCCGTGACCCAGCCCTGTCCTGCATTCCTCAGTGCCTGGAGCTCCGCACACACATGGGACACCCTCGATGTCCATCCCCTCTGTGCTGGTGCACGGAGGGGACAGAAGGAATGTCAAAGGACAAGCTTTGTGTCTCCACCTGGCCAGCACATGGAGAGAGCAGAGGCATGGCACCTTTGCTCTCTGCTCCACAGTGCAAGGCCACGTGTTCCCAGCTCCAAGCTGTGTTTTCCTGGCGCTCCCGGGACATGACAGAACTGCCCACGTGGAAGTTTTCCTGCCCTTTGATCCCACCTGGCGTGTCAGCCTGGGAATGATGCTTGTGTAAGGATCCCTGTGGGAGTCTGAGCTGGGTTAAGGCTGGCACTCCCACTCCAGGAAAACTGGGCTTCTCCTCCCATGATCCTTGAGGCCCCAGAGGAAACTGAGGAGGGGCTGCTGTGACTGGAGGGGACTGGCTGGTCCTGTGTTTGTAGGGGAAGCTGAGATGAGCACCAGGATTAATGAGGATGACTCCTAATTCCCTGCCCTCCAGTGCTGTGTGCCCAAGGAGTGGGACTGCACCCCTTAATTCCCTCTGCCCCTCCTGGGGACTCACCTTTCTTCCACCCCCAAAACGTGGCTGAGGAGGGAGCGTTGCCCCAGGCTGAGTGTGGGGTAGGGCAGTAACAGATTGCAGGGATTGCTGCTGTCCTCTGTGTCTCCATGAGAAACGAGTCCACCTCTCCCCCACTGAGGAACATCTCTGACATCTATCATAGGTGGATACATTTTAAGGCCAAAAGAGACTGTTAAATCATGGAATTCACTCTCCTGCACGTCGCAGTCGATAGGTTTCCCGTGACTTATGGCTTTATGGAAGCAGACCACTCCTCTCTCTATGAAAGCATCTTTCTCACAAAGGCTCCTCTCCATTTTCCCTGGATACAAAGATAGTGCTGCTGTTGGCAGCTTGTTCTGGTGGCTGAGCACCCTCTCTGTCAGGACACAGTCCTTATTTCCAACTGGAATGTGCCTTTCTTTGCCTTTTGCATCATTTCACATCCCTGTTGCAGGAGCACAACTTCCAAACCTTTTTGTGACATTGACACGGGGACTTGATGACTTCCTTTTCCTGCACCACACTTAAAAACTCCAGGAAGCACTTTCTCCTTTTTAAGGCTCCCATGCCTTGCCTCCACTTCTTTTCAGACTCATCCACTGATGAAAACAATCAAGAAGTGTTCAAACAGACCCTAGAACAAAACCTCTGTTTCACGTGTCTCCTCTGCCTTCAGCTGTTGTTCTCCCTGGGACCCATGGGAAAGATCCTGGAATGAACCCTGAGACAAAAACAAGGACAATATCTGTATTTAATATTTGAGATCATGTCAGGCCAGGCTGGATTCCCTTTCTCCCTGCAGGAGAGCAGCCACACAACCAGTGTGGAAGCACTCCCAGATGCCAGGTGCGGAGCTGGATGGGAGATTCCGCTCATATCTATTAAAACTTGTTAAATTCAATCACCTGATTAAAGACACATTTTTCTCTTTTAGTTCTCTGGTACTCCAAGGCCTGGGTGAAAAAACCTTCACCTTGGTGAAGCAGTTAATCATTGAGGGAGTATAAATGAAACCATCAAAAATAGAAAGGCTTTCAAAACTAAACATGTAGTAGATGCCATTTCCCTGACTATCAGAGCAGAGATGCTCTGGAACAATCTCCCAGCCAAGGTTTAAACAGGAGGGGCCAGGATGCACCTGGAAACCTCCAAAAACACTGAACTTTGAGGGCAGAGTGGGGGAAAATGGGCAGAAAATAGTGAAAGGCAAAGCTGGCCCCTTCAGCAAAAGGTGGAGGGCCCTCAGCCGCTGTAAAAGGATCACAGTGGGGATCACTGACCTTCCTGGGAAATATCACCTTCCTGTGAGGGATCTGCTCCGCAGAGATCTCCTCTGAAAGGAGTTATCTGTGTCAGGTTAGGATTAAGCCTTTGCTTTTAAGGACTTTGCTGGTTGCCCCCTCACGCCTGTGCGGGCCGGGTGCACCTTGCAGCCCTTACCCTGATGCCGAGGATGTGAGGGAGGTGAGGCCCCGGCACGGGGTGCCCAGAGCAGCCGTGGCTGCCCCTGGATCCCTGGCAGTGTCCAAGGCCAGGCTGGACAGCGGGGCTTGGAGCAGCCTGTGCTGGAAGAAGGCGTCCCTGCCCCCGGCAGGGGTGGAACTGGCTGATTCTCCTCGTCCCTCCCAACCCGAGCCATTCCCGGCCCGTAGCAGAGGGAAGCGCCCACAGCGCGTGCGCGGAGCGGGCGGAGCGCCGGCTCCGGGAGCGCGGGGGGGGCGAAGCGGCGGCAGCGACACCGACACCGGCACCGGCACCGGCACCTCACCGGGGCTCGCAGCCTTCGCCGGGGAGGAGGAGGACGAGGAGAAGAAGCAGGTCCAGGCCGAGGCGGAGAGAAGCGGTCGCGGTCGCGGGTGCCGCCGCGGGGAGCGGAGCGAGCGCGGGGCGGCGGCGGCTCCTCCATCATGTCGTCGGGCGGGGACTTCGGGAACCCGCTGCGGAAATTCAAGCTGGTGTTCCTGGGCGAGCAGAGCGGTGAGTCACCGCCCGCCTCGGGCCGGGACCCCCAGTCCGACACTCGCCCGCCCTCGGGGGGCCACGAAGGGACCCCCTCCTCATCCTCCCCGACATCCTCATGAGCGTCTGTGACACCCACCCGACCCTCATGGGGTCTGATGGGATCCCCCTCCTCACCCTTCCCAACACCCACCCATTCTTATGGGATCTGATGGGATCCCCCTCCTCACCCTTCCCAACACCCACCCATTCTTATGGGATCTGATGGGATCCCCCTCCTCA
>VYZP01030416.1:0-54492 GCA_013400635.1 Hypocryptadius cinnamomeus | reverse complement strand
GTCTGATGGGATCCTCCTCCTCACCTTTCCTGACACCCACCCACCCTCATGGGGTCTGATGGGATCCCCCTCCTCACCCTTCCTGACACCCACCCACCCTTATGGGGTCTGATGGGATCCCCCTCCTCATTCTCTGCGACACCCACCCTCCCTTATGGGATCTGATGGGATCCCCCTCCTCATTCTCCGCGACACCCACCCTCCCTTATGGGATCTGATGGGATCCCCCTCCTCAGGACACCCAGCCTCTGTCATGAGAGTCCCTGACACCCACCCACCCTCGTGGGGCTCCACGGGGTTCAGCTCTGGTTTAACCCCCCACCCACCAAAGCCCATCTGCAGAAACAGTTGCTGATTCATTGGGTCCCAGCTCCTCTGGTTTTTGGGGGGCAGGAGTCTCAATCCGCAGCATTTACTGTGTAAATACGGCGTTTTTCCATAATGGAGTTATGTCTTGGCAGAGCGACGCTCTGAATATTTAATTCAGTCAATGAGGTTTTCTTCCCTGTCTTTAGAATGAAAAAAACCAAAAAACAAAAACCTAAACAATGTCTCCTCCTTCCTTAGCAGAAGGCCTCTATCTCCAATGCAGCATTCCAAATTTTTCCCTTGGAAGAGTTTTCTGAAAAAAAAAAAAAAAGCTCCTTTATGAGTTGCTTTGTGTAATCCTGGGTAGATACCGAGCGATCTATGACATAATGAATAGGTGCAAAATATTTTCTGTCTCGGGGTGGGGTATTTGCTCCCTCAGCCAATTTTGGTCTGTGTGATAGGAGATGATGAAATACTAGTTGGTTTTATTTTTTGGCCAAATTGGTTGTATCCTGGTGTTTCCTCACTCAGATGTGGATGAGCTTGGTGATAAGGCTGCTGTTGAAATGATTTACCTGTATGTTGGCAATTTCCTTTCGTCTGTTCCTTGAATCATTCTCTTTTTATTTTGTGTTTTTGGGGTTGAAACAGCTCTTCTCATATCAGGGATTTGGGGAGCATGAGTGCAACTTGATTATTTATTATTTTTTGGGTAAGTCACCTGATCTGCTTGGTAAGGTGCTATTTGGCCAGCCATTTTATGAGGATTTTGGATGAGGGTCATGTGTAGAAAATGCTGGGGGTTTTTTTCAGTTTTTTTGTTTGGTTGGTTTTTTCCCAGGTATAACATGAATCTGAAATATGAGCAATGCATTTGCAAAATCCTTGGCTTGTTTACCTGTATTTCTGAGCTTCATGAATATCGTGAAGCTTTTCAAACACATCCTTGGAAGGTTGTGGCACCTGGTGCAGATCTTAAATCTCAGCAGCTCTTCCTTCACACGTGGATTTCTTGTCTCCTCTAGCAGACATAACGTCAGATATCTGCTTCCTCTAGGAATTTTTTTTTTCCCCTCTCAGCTAATCATCTGTTTTTATACTGGGAAGGTTTTAAATAATTCCCAGTCACAGCATCAAACCTAGGGAGGAGAGAAGGGATTCTGTGGGTACAGCACAGCGAAATCCTCCTGACTGAATATTCCCAGCCCTGCAACCGCTGCCTGGGCTGGGGCTTAGGGATGGGTGGGAGCTGACTGGAATCCAGGGCCGGGCTGGCAGCTGCAGGGTGGGCTCCAGCCCTGCCTTTGCCTTTGTCTGGGATGCTGGGCGATGACTCGGTGCCAGCGCCGTGTCCGCGCATCCCGCGGGTGCTGCAGCGTGGGCATGCTCCGGCACGGCTCCGTGCGTCTGCCTCCGATGGAGACACGTCCCTTCCTGGATTGAAGCTCTTCACATGTCTCTGTCATGATGTCATTCCCTGTGATTTTTTTTAATTTTTTTAACTGCCCGAAGGATGCAGAGCTCTCGTTGCAAGTGGCTCCTGGAGGAGTAAACGCCCTCGTGATATTTGGAGAAAACTGCGGAAGAATCTGGTGTTGCAAAAAGGGGTGTGCTCACACCTTGTTGTTCTTTGTCTGGAAGGTTAAGGGAGATGCAGAAATAAAAGTTTTTAGGATAGCAGCCTTCCTAACCCAGGAGGTCTTTGTACAACTGTTGCGCTGGATTGCAGCATTTGCTTCCTGTTCAGATGAAAGGTTCTCTGCCCTGTTGGAAGGCCATAATTAAAGATACACTCTGGCTGCTGGTGGGGAGGCTGAGTGCTCTGGCTTCATTTACATCCAGGGACTTCAGGATGACAAATGAAATGGTACAAAGAGCTGTGATGGCCATTAGCTGCCTCAGCATCCAGAGCTGGCTGATGGCAGACCTGTGCTGGCTGTACACAGCCTCACCAATAAATGTGTGTCTTGTGGCTGAGGAAATCTGAGCTGCAGTTCCTTACTGAGCAGGCTTTGTAGCCCTTCCACGGGAGATCTAGAAGCATCCCTGGGCGTTTCATTTCCATTTGAGAGTGGGATTGCCCAGTGGATGCAGCGTGAGGTTTTCTCCGCTCTCCTCAGCCATGTTGTGGGAGTTCGGTGCCATATCCCTCAGCATTCGCACGGACTGCAGTGGCTCTGCCTCGTGCCGTTCAGCACTAGCTGCAGATGCTCTTTCCCGTGCTGAGATGCTGATTTTCCTCGCTCCTCAGTCCCCCAAATCTCCTTGTCCCTGGGGCTTGTGTCCCCCACGCCCTTCCCAGGCCCAGCCTGGGGACTTGCTGCATGTGCTGTGGGTGCATCACGAGCCTGCAACATCATCCGTGCCCTGCGAGAAGAATCGTCTCCTCTCTTTCCATCTCTGTTTTTATTAACTTGTACAGGGATACAGCACTGGCTGGCTAGGAGAAGGCAACTTCACCAGCACTCTCCTTAATTGAATTACTTTTCTCAATGATTGAAGATTATACAGAGTTTAGCAGTTTTAAATATGCTAATCTTTGCTAAAAAGGCAGGGAGAGCTCTGAGTGCTGAGGGATTAGATAGAGCTATTGTGTGTGGGGAAGTATGTTTCTTACTGCCTTTGATCTGGTTTTATCAGGTGATTTTCATCAGTCCTAATACCTCAAGTTTAAGGAATTCTGATTTCTGGGTCATGTCAGGGAATGGACACATCACCTACATTGGGGTAGCTTGCAGTAAATATGACACATATTCAAATATTAATAACCTCTTTAGTTCTGCTTTGCATAGGAACACCTCTGCTTCTTAATAAATGGATTTTTTTTGATTGAGTGGGCAGAAGTGAATGCTGGGGCACTGCAACAGAAATATTTGTTCATCACGTGAGTTTCTACTGCAGCTTTCATTGGCAAGCAGGTCTGAAGGGCACCAACGTGTACAGAAAGCAAAAGAACTCCCAGCTGTCTCTCTGTGCCAGCATTTCTGCATAAGATCTTGAAGGAAATTAGAACCAGTTGCATTTTGGTTTGTTTTTTTTTCAATCAGGAGCTGAGATTTTTAATATTGAAAACCCACTGATAAGTGCAGTGTAATAACTTTAGAGATATAACTGTTTGGAAAGCACTAATGAGCTGTTCTGTTGCATAACGATGTTGGTACAGGCACTGCTGAGCAGTGTGATGTGTCTCATTAGATAACTGGGGAGCTGCAGGTGCTTGGTGTGTGACATGGGGCTGGTGTAGCACTGCTCACAGCAGGCACAGACTCATCCCTGTGCTGCCTAAAACTCCCTTGTTTCTAAGGGATTCACAAACTCCAGAGACCTATTGCCTTGTTGCACTGGTGGTTTAAAAGCTTATCCCCTCCCCTCTGGGTAATTTCCTAACCTTGTGGTTTTCCTGTGGCTAGGCCTTCAGACATTTGAGGTTCTGTTTGGACTGTATGAATTTTCCATGAGTTTCTAAACTTGGGCTTCACATCTGGAAGTGGGATATCAACAACGCATCCCAACAAAGGGGGAGTCAGGCAGGAACACCAGGAGGGCTGCGGGGATGAACAAGGAACTCCTGGACAACCTCAAACCCAGAATGGAAGCCTGGAAGGGTGGAAGTGGAGGCAGGTTGCCCAGAAATTGTCTGAACAGCCAGAGATCAGGTTAGGAAACCCAAAGCCCTGATAGAATTAAATCTGGCCAGTCATCAGGGGCAGCAAGAAAAGCTTCTGTAGCGATGAAGGAAGACCAGGAAGAAGTGTGGGGGTCTCTCCAGAAGGAAACAAGAGACCTGGTTACCCAGGATATGGAGAAGGCTGAGGTACTCAGTGACTTTCTTTGCCTCAGTTTTCACCTCTGTTCCTCAGGGTTCAGTCATGGGATCAGCACTGTTGAACATCTTTGTTGGTGACAGGTCCTTCCCACCCAAACTGTTCTGGGACTCTTTCACAGTGCAGTGTGCTTGGTGTCTGATCCTTCAAGATCTTGAGCTCCACCATTTCTCTTCTTTCTCTTCTCCATGGCTGAAAAATCCCTTCCTACAGCAACATGTGGAAGAAGCACAGAGAAAAAGACATCAGTGGTTTGTGATGCCTGTTCTCACGGTGCCTTTTGATCCCTGTCTATTTGTGGAAGCCTCTGAAGGAGCTGTGTCTGTTCTTGAAAGGAGGAGTAGCTGTGCCTTTCTGAACTCTGCTGTGCTTTTCTCTCTCTGCATCTCAGGAATAATCTGTGAGTTGGAAGGAAGATGATCATCTTTTTCCTTGATGTGACATAATGGATTTTCTATCTGCAGCTCTTGGGGTGGTGGTGGTACCTGGCACGGGATCCAGGTTCTGCAAAGCAGATGCCTGAAAGCTTTTGCTGGAGCTGTAAGTGGGACTAATGGAGAAACAAAGGCAGGGAAGCTCATCTGAGCCCACCTTAGCAGATGATGTGGCATTTGGGAATTATCAGAGCCAACAGCCATTTTTCTCAGCTTCAGTGATGGTTAAAAATCTGTCTTCTGTAATGAGTCTGTGAGGAAAGAGCTGCCTTTTAGTTACCTGCTAATTTAGTCCAGATGTTTAAAGGCACTTTGTTGTGTTCATGCGTGTACAAGTACCTGTTGTGTACACTAATGATTATAAAACCCCAAACCATGAAACCAAAACGAGCCAGCTCAACCCTTCAGTGCTTTGAAACGTGGCTCAGAAAAACCCACACGTTGCTGCCTCAACATGAACACCATCAGATTTTTCAAGTCAACCTCCAAAATTTACCTGTGACCCCTCTGGAACCTGTAAGGACAGTAACCTTATGATACATGAATGTTTCTGAACAGGTATGGAAGTGCTGATCCATCTCTCCCAGTATGGAACAGGGAAAAGACCTCCAAGATCATTGAGTCCAAGCCTTGGCTGATCAAGGACTTGATGATCTTGGAGGTCTTTTTCCAACCTAGATGCTTCTGTAAAAGCACTGTTTTGAAAATTAACAGATATCATCAAAATGGTGATGGGTTTGACACGTTAATGTAAATTATTTATGGAAGTAGTTTAAATGAAAAATGTGCGTCTTGGCAAACAAACAGCAGCCAAAATGCGGACTTGCAGTGAAAGTCAAATTTTTCAGGTCTCTTTGCTTGATTTATTTACTGAGCTCACAAAAGTTGACAAGCTAAATGAATTCTTTGTTTTCCCCTCAGCATAAACCGAACTCTTCTGGCTCTGATATGATGAAAGGCCCAGGGACAGTGAACAATTCCATCAATTATTTTTGTCAGACATTTTCCTTTTATGTTCAAACCATGTTCTGGAATATTTGAGTGATATTAACTGGAAAAAATGACTTTTTTGTGTGTTTCAGTACTATGTAACTCTTATCCAAATGAAGCCTAGTGCATCACAAAAAAAAGATAATCTGGGAAGCAAATATTGTGTGAAACCAAATGTAAATAAATTTGGTGTGAACTCCGAGTTGTCAAGCCCCTTGCTTGCTTCTGGCTGCCTCCTGCTGGGTCTGGCAAAAAGGAGTTTTGGGAAGGAAGTCCTTATTCAGCTGTCCAGCACAATAGTGCATTTAATTAATTTGACTTCTTAAGAGTCAGGGCGTAAATTGCCCAGTTTTTTCCCCTGGTTTGGATGTCCTTTCTGCTGGACCTGTAAACCAGGATGGGCACGTGCTGATGTCACCATGGCAGCTGCTGCCATTTGAAGGAGCAGGGGTTTTGGGGCTCACTTGGAAGAATCCCTGTGCCACTCTCCCATGGCAGCTGCTGCCATTTGAAGGAGCAGGGGTTTTGGGGCTCACTTGGAAGAATCCCTGTGCCACTCTCCCATGGCAGCTGCTGCCATTTGAAGGAGCAGGGGTTTTGGGGCTCACTTTGGAAGTCTCCATGCCTCTCTCCCATGGCAGCTGCTGCCATTTGAAGGAGCAGGGGTTTTGGGGCTCACTTTGGAAGTCTCCATGCCTCTCTCCCATGGCAGCTGCTGCCATTTGAAGGAGCAGGGGTTTTGGGGCTCACTTGGGAGAGTGTCTGTGCCTTGAGCAGCTGCCAATATCCCCTGGAGATGGCACCCAGCTATTCTGAGATTCGCAGGCTCGTAGTGTTCTCTCATCCAGACATGTGTAGGTGTTACCAACACACAGAATTAAGGCTTTGCCTTAACTCTGAAGCATATTTGCCCAGAATTGAAAGAGTTGGGAAGAAATACTGGAGCAATATTGATGAGCAGTATTTTGTCTTCAGGCAGAAGCGGGAAGGGGCAGCTAAACCTGATAATGAGAAAATGTCTTAGCTTTCAGTTGGTCTTTTCTCTGTCTTGAATTGTGACCCTTTAAACCTCTGTACTATTAACATTTGCACCATATAGATGAGTGCCATTTATCCTGCTAAGTGACTTTGCTTTAATGGTTTGCTTCTTCAGGAGCAATCAGCAATTGCTGCAGAAAAAACCAACCCACTCCAGCATTTCTGTAATTAATGCAGGGGCCAGTTTATTCCATTCCACTAAATGCTTCCTCCTGTGCTTCCTGTCCATGCCCCTGTCTAGGTTTGAGTTACAGCAAGTTAATTTTCATAATGTTCTTGATATGTGCAACACAAAGAGAAGGGGGATTAAAGCTGGAATAGATGTGTAGCTAAAAGGAGAGGGGCCCTTGGAGGGAGCAGCATCCCTGGCAAAGCTCCAAGCAGTGGCTGATGCAGGATTGGCAAGATCCCTGTCAGTGTGGGCTTTAGGTAGCTGTTGCTGGAGTTGGGAAAAGAGAATTCCTGTTAACAGGTTGGGACTTCAGTCCTGCAGAGGCTCTGGAGCTGCACAGGAGTGGGCAGACAGCATTGGATTAATGTGAGTGCAGCAGTGTTTCTCTGCAGCTTCCTATTTTTAAATGGAGATGTTGTCTTTTCTGGGAGTAGAAAATACTCATTCCTGTCCTCCTCTGCTGGTACAGCATTGGCTATGAGAATCCTTGGTGTCAGTGACTGGAGGAATTTTTTTGAATGGCCTGATGGAAGGAAGGCTTGGTAGAGAAATCTGAACTGGCTGAGTGATGGACTCCTCCAGGGGATGTCTGAGTGGTGGAGGAGATGGAAAACATTCTCTTTTGAAGGAGGTTCTGAGTCCTTTCTGACTTTCCTCACAGCAGTAGGCAGGTCTTCGTGCTAGAGGTTTGCTGCCTTCTTTGTCTTGTCTCTAGTACCTCATTATTTTTTTCCCCTTCCCCTTACTTGATTCTGGAACAGATTTGGGGTATTTTGTCCCTGGCTCACTCAAAATGGCTGAAAAGTCACTTCTGTCCACATACAACCGAGGATGGCTTTTCTCAAGCTGAGCTGGTGCTGCTGATTGGGATAAAGCCAGAGGTGAATCCTTCAGCAGCAGCTGGACAGAGCTGGAGGAGGAACTGATGGCTGAAGACAGTTGAATATCATCACAAGGAAATCCCAATCTTTTTGGTTTTTTTCCTTTTTTTCCCTGACCTTGGAATGCTTTGCAAAGAGGTTTTCACAGAGTTGGTCTATTCCAGTCTCTCACTGCTGGGCACACTCACCAGTTCTTGTAATTTCTTCTGAGCTTTTCCAGCTGCCCCTTAATATTAAATATTTATGTATTCAAATTATAATTATGTTCCTACTCTTTCTGTTCTTCCAGCTTCCCATTTTTCTGCCCTAGCTGAATTACCTTTGGTCTTTTTTCACTGGGCAGTCATCAGAGTGGCTTTTCTCCACCACTGTACAATCGTGACCATAATTCTCTTACACTTTTTTGTTTTTATTTCTGGTTTCTCTTAAACCACAATGTGACTTGAAGAAGAGGATGGTGTTTTGTTTTTTTTCCCTGACACTGCATAAACAGTAGGCAGATCAAACGCTTGTGTCCCATAAAACTGACCTCTTTATTTGGATGCTGTCATGCAACAGCAGACTTGAAAAAAGCTTTTCCCAATGAAAAAAGCTTTTCCAATCTTGGTGTTAAAACATTTCCCCCCTCTCTGATGAAATGCAAGGGCTCATAGGTTGCCTCTGTTTCTAGGCTTGGTGGACTCTGTACTGTCACAGTGAGTAATTTACAGTTAAAAATAAATTCCTTGGCTTTAGGAATTTTACATTTTTGCTTAAAAATGCAAGAGAGATTTAGGAAACTCAAGAGGAGCCTTGTGTGAATTACTACACTTTGCCTCCAGTAAATCCTGCCATCTAGAGAAAAATTTCCCTGGGGGTTTGTATGGCTGATATTTTAAATTTGGTTGTTTAGTCTGTGCAAGCCTTGCAAAGCTGAGAGCGAGGCAGAGATTTGAGATCTGGTTTTGCCTGCCTGGTTCCAGATCCCAGGAAGAGCAAAGGCTTTTTTAGCTTTACCTTTTGGAAACTGGAGGAGGGGAAGAAGTGTCCCACATGAGATGTTTTTAAGATGTCTCAGAACAGCTCTGTGCTTTTCCCTGGATTTGATGCTTCTCAGCTGCTTGCCTAAAGACCTGAGTCTGGAGCCAACCCTGTGGTGCACTTAGAGCTGGTTTTAGGTAGGGCAGCCTGAAGACCCCAAAATATTTTTTGTGCAGGTTTATACAAGGAATTGCTCAAGGTAGAAACAAGTGTTAGAGAATAAATACTACAATTAAATAAGAACTTAACTACTATATGTCCTTAGTATGAGGGAATTGTTCTTCTGGAAAATACTGCTGGAGGAGAGTATTTATTTCAAGATACTGTATCCCACTTGGAGTGTAGATAATTCTTGTCTGAAGAATCTTCTGCTCCAAACCCAGTTTCTCATATAAACACTTTTCTTTTTCTTCTGTAGTTGAATCCAACAATTCCTTCTGGAATATCCATTCATCTAGAAAAGATCAGAATAAAATACCAACAGAACTTGTTCCATTTACTACTTGGAACCAAATTTCTACCTTTTAAAGACTAGCTATTTTTATTTTTAAAATTCATAGAGATGAATATCAGACCTTGGGTTTGCAGACCCTTCAGGCTCCGTGGCCTCTTCCCAAGGCATTTGTGAAGCACAGCTGGGAAGGAACAAGTTTATTGTCAGCTGGCTGAAGCTCCATATGGAGAGGTCAGTGTCTCAGTTAGGAAGAAGTTAGAGGAAAAGGGGAAGATTTTGGAGGAAAAGTTTCCCATTGAAAAGTTGGGAATTGATGTAATGGTTTAACATCCTTTAAGCTTGGAGTTCTTAACTTGCAGTGCAGGCAGCAGGAGCATCAAATGTGTGCTGACCTCTATCCTGCCCCCATTCCCAGGAGAAGAGCTGGGGCAGCTCAGGAGCAGGAGATGTGAAGGAGAAAAGGATGCTGTGGTGTCAGGATATCCTTCCCTTGAATCCTTAATGCCAGGGATTTGCAGGATTGTGCTGCCTGGACCCATACAGGTGTCTGAGGAGCCCAGAGCCCGCAGCTCACTCCTTCAGCTGTGCCGATCTCAGTTTCTACACGCTTTGGGTTTCTGTTGCTAAAAACCAGATTGTGGTTGGGGTTTTTTTGGTCCAAAACCCCGGGGTTCTGTGCTGCCTTGCCCACTGCCTGGTGTCCATGTGCTGTGTTTTACACCAGCTGTTTTCCCTCTGCCTGGCAGGGCAGTTTCATCACGTGCACAAACCCGTGTGTGTCGGCGCGGCTCCGCTGTTTTTCGCAGCAGTCCCCAGGTGTTCTCCACAGCCATCCCTGTCAGCTCAGATCAGCAGATGCCTGGAGGAGAGCTGTGCTTACTGAAGCTACTCCAGGCACTTTTTTCCTTACAAGTTGTCTCTTCATAAGCCAGGCTGCATTGACCTTAAATTGGGATTATTTTAGGATCTTGTCCACTGTCGCTTCTGAAGAAGCACTCACCTGTGTGTCTGCCTGGAGAATGAGTTTGAGGGAGCTCCTGTGGAAGCTGTTCTGCACCTCCTGTGTGGAAAGAGCAGAGGACAGCTCTTAATCCTTCCAGTGCTGCCCAGGAGATGGTAGGTTGTGGGAATAAGATGAAATCACTGAGGAGAGTGCTATATGGAGCTCTCATCCCCTTCTTCATTTTCTTCTTTTTCTCCTTCTCCTTCTTTTCTTTTCCATTTCTCCTTCACCCAGCAGGAAAATTGTCATCACAGTGTGAGAGAGCAGAAATTTCTTTGTGGCAGTGTAGGGAGTCAGGAGAGGAGGGAGCAAGAGGAAGCATTTGCTTGTTTTGCCAGTGGGATAATGCTGCTGGGGAAACATTAGGCGAAATTTAACTGAGTTAAAGGATGGAGGGAAGGGAAGGGGATGGTAATCCCTTGCATTTTAATAGGTCTCCTGAAACTTCTCTAATTCCTCGCTGGAAATGGCTGACTTAGCAGTGCTTGTTGTGCTTTCAAGGGCAAAACATCTTTGGGAAGGGAGCAGAAGCTTGTTCCAAGGGCTCCATTTGGCACGTGGTCCAGGGAAGGGATGCCTGGGTTCCCTCAGCTGGATGCTGGCATCTGCTGGTCCAGCTTGCATGGGGATAATGCTCAGTGCTCAAAGCAGGGAATGTTTCCCTTCAGAAATGCATCCTCAGGTGGCTGCTCCCTGCTGCCTCTCTCTCTCCTGCCTCAGGAATATAATTCTGAGGAGTCCAGGAGAGTGTTTCCATATTAGATGATGCATTAGCCTATCATTTGCAGTTTATTTAACAAAAGTTACTTTTAGGAAACATTGTTCTGTTGAGGATTTTTATGCAGATTTCTGTCTAAACTACCTGTGAATATGGTTTGTTATGGGAACAAATACTGTGTTAAAGGTATTTAAACCAGAATTTCATAATTATGTTTCAGTGTCTGCTTCTTCTTTCCAAAATGGTTTAGTAGCATTTAGTTTCTGACTTAAATTGAGGACTTAAAGTGGCTGTAAATTTGGAAATCAGTTGAAGGGATCCCTCGTGCTTCAGGTGATGGAGGAGCTCTTGGCTCCTTCCCTTTTTGCCCATGTGGAATTTGTGCTTTTCAGAGCCACTCCCCACTCTTCCAAGGTAATGTCTGTCCAGAGTGGCTTAATTACTTTTGCTACTTCTCCATATGTATCATTTTATTTCTTTCAAGCCTTTTACAAGCAGATAATTAGGTATTTAAAAATAAAATACTGGGATGTAAAAATTGGATCTTATGAATGTTTAATTACTGAAGGTCTCCTGGTGGGTTTTTGCTCAGTCCTGCGCTGGTTTTTAATGGAAAGTTGGAATGATAGAGCCTGGATGCAGTAGATGCTTCAAAAAGTGATTTCACCCCCATGGGCTTTAACTGCCATCATACATAAAGTGAATATTGAGCCACCCTTGCATGACAATAGTAAAACTTCAGTGTCGGGCTCTGAAACTTGATAGGCCAAATTTTTGTGTGAGAAGCAAGTGGAATAGAATAGAATAGAATTGAAATTAATTGAATTGAAATTAATTGAATTGAATTGAATTTTTGGAGGTGCCTCTAAAACCATTTGATTTGTCTCATTATGCTCACAGCAAAGCTGTAATAACCTGAGATAAAGTTGAGTTGTTGTAAAATTTCAACCCAAACACTGCAATCCAGAATCCATACTTTGTCCAAAAATTGAGTTGCTGAGGTGATGTTTATCTGGAGTGGTGCTGTTGGGATTATTGAAGCAATAATGAGCAGGCTTTTTTGGGAAGAAGGAAATAGTAAATGTCACCTGCCAGGGTGTCACTAGCCAGGATCTATCACTATTCCTCCTTCCTTTCTGCAGTCGTCCTCCAACTCCTCTGCCTCACAGATATGCTCTTAAATGTGGTTTTTTTTTCTCACAGAAATGGACTTAGAAATATCACCTAGCTAAATGCTGGGGATAGGATCCAGTCCACTTGTGGAATTCATCTTCCCAGTGTGAAACCCAGTGTTTAAAACCAGAGTGAGGAATCCAAAAGAGGTGACTTTGCAAGAAGTGCTGCTGTTCATCACCTTTAGAAAAAATCATTTCTGAGATGCAGGAGCAGCTTCCCAATAACATCTCCTGCATGGAATGTCTTCCTCTTTCCAGTTTGTGCTGCACATTCCAGCTGAGTTGTTGACCAGGTCCACCTGGAATTCCCACAGCTCCGAGCTCCTTCCTCCACTCACTGTGCCTTGCTCCTGAGAAATTTTGGGTAGAGACCGTGGTCACATGGACTCCTGGACTACTAAATCTTCCTTCTTCCTCAGCTCCACAGTCATCCACACCTGGTCAGAAGAGCCCTGGCATGTGCTTTACAACATTTCCAAGTGCTGCTTTGTGTTACCAGTGTTTATGGCTGAGGGTTCTGAGGCATTTTGTGAGCAGTAAAGATAAAATCCTTTGGAGAATATTTGAAGCCTCATTGGAAACTATTTTAAAAACCTTAACTATGTAAGATAAGAAGGAAAGCAAAATCCTCAGGCTGTGGTGAAAAAAAAATCCTTGTGAGTCTGTAAATTTTGAAGTTTTTTTTCATTCCTGGCAAATAATGAGAGACTGCACAGAAGTCTTTGAAATGTAAAGGTGGCCTGTGAGTACCCTTTAGTTAATTAACCAAGTGATATCCATGAAAACACGAGTGTATCCCCCACAATTCCTGTTCTCTCGTTGGTGTTAAACTCATCCCCATGGAAGTGAAAGTCATCTTAATGTGGATTTCCCTCACAGCCACTGTGGTGCAGATCTGAGCTATCCACTCTGATCCCTGTCCTCCAAAGGGCCAGGATTTCTGCCCTGGAGCTGTGACACAGCATGGGACACAGCTGGATGCTCATGGTGTCTTTTGGCCTTTCCATGCTTTTGTCACACTTGTCCTGCACCCCTTAGGAGTCAGAACTGCTTGGGACCTTTCCTTTAGGTGCTTTGTCTCATCCCTTACTGCTTGGGCAAAATTCTTGTGTCTCCCTGTTCTTTTGTTTTCCTTATCTGCACAGCTCCTCCAAATCTTGATCTTCTGGTTACCTTATCTTGGGTTTGTTCTTCCTGATTTGAATGAAACCACATTTACCATACTGTGCAGCAACTGGCACTGAGATTCCCTGCCTGTTCCTGCTGTTCCCTGTGTTCCAGGTGTTCATGTTTCATTTACCCCATTGCAGCATTTGGGTCTCAGCTCTTCACAGGATTCCAAGGCTCTTCCTCCAAGCCAAAACTCCTACTTTGCTTGGCTATTGGAAGTTGAAGACAGTTTCTGGCTTCCACACCAGTTTAACTTAAATTAAATTAAAAAAAGCCACCAACATCCAGCATTCAGGAATGGGCAGGACTTTACTTCTGCAGACCTCAGTTACCTTCAACCATATTTAATCAAAATGTTTGCCCCTTCTGTACGAAATGATGGGAGATTCAGCACTCTGAACGAGAGAGATGGCAGCTGTTCCTCCAGCAGAAAACTGGGAGTCTGGCTCCTAACATGGCATTGTGTCACTTCCCAGGGCTTGGTGTTATCCTGGGGGAGGAGAACTGGGATTGCCTGGAGGTCTTCCACTTGTGACACTCCTTTTGGCTCTGTTGCTTTTAGAAACCTTTCAAACTGTGAAAATAGTTATGTTACAGGCTTGGCTTGGAATTCCTCTGCAGAAAAGCAAACAAGAGTTTTCATCTCTAGAACATAAGGTGCAGATTTTAAAATGAATTTTTATAACTGTGCTTAGGAGGTAGCATTTCCATGTTTTTTTATTTTACTATACTGAGAGAGTAATTGAATTGTTATATTTAATAGATCTGTTCCTTCCTGTTCAGCAGTGAGGGGTTGACTCTTGTTTGTTCTTTTTGACAATGGGATGGTAAAAAACACCCCAGTTTTTATATGAAAACTTTTCAGTGCACCTTCATTGTTTAAAAGAACTCCAGGGTGTGATTTTTGAAACAGAACTAGAGGCTGTTTTTACTGTTTCATTTCTTTGTGGCTGTGACTGAGCAAACAGAACAAGATTTGTTTGCATTGTGCTCTTTCATTTATTTCCCATTTTGGGAGGAAGAGTCAAGCTAATTACTGACAAAACCCACAAGAATTAATGGAGCTATTTATCACTGGGTATTTTTGTCTCTGTCACAAGGCTTGGTGCAGATCCCAAAGGAAATCTTGCCTGTGCATTAATAATCAGGGATATTGTTCTACTTTTATCAACTCTGCCAGTGCTGATTAGGATTTGCTTAGCGGGAAGGAGTTCTGAGTTTGTCATTAAACTTGTGATGAGTCTCCACACATTTTTATTGATCTATGTGATCCTTTCACATCCCAAGATGCAAAGGGAAGCTTTTCCCAGCTTTATGTGTCCAGGCTGTGCCTTCTACCTTGGGGCCAGTCATGATCAGTCTTAACTTGTGCCTTAGTTTATTTCTGAGAAATGCAGATACCAGCTAAAACTAGCTGGCATCTCCCTCAAGAAGAAAGTGTAGTGCTAAATAAAATAGGATTCTAAATTGCCTATACCCAGCTAATGCTGATGTTGCCTTAGAAAAAGATGGGTAATACAAAATACTCCCTTTTGCCTCTTCCTTTTCCCTTTAGCTACTGCTGAGCTTTAAACACAAGTGACAATTCTTTGCTTCTCTTGCTGGTTTTAAAATGCCCGGGGACTGCATAAAATACATCCATATGGCACTGAATGCTTGGATCAGTGGCACAGCAGGCTTTCTGCTGGTTGTCCTTCAACGTGTAACTGTCAGCTGTAAAACCCTCCTGGGTTTTTACATACTATGCCTGGGAATGGTTGTGTAAAAGGAAGGATCCTTTGGGAGAATTGCTGCTCTGCCTGTTAGAGGCAATTTCTTGTCCACTGGAGATGGACCAGTAAATACCAGTGAGCCAGCTCAGCTGTCTGAGTGGGAGGAGGAAGCTTCAGGTGAGATGTGACTGTGAGGAACAGGGGACTTTCCCTCTTGTCACTGTCTGCTCACATCTTTTGCAGTGGCAGAAATACTGTTGGGGTTCCCTTGAGGAAGGGGACTTGCACCTGAGCTGTTTGGAATGAAAACCCCAGCAGGGAGCTTGGACAGGATGATCTTTAAAGGTCCTTTCCAACCCATCCCATTCTGTGATAACTATTTTTCCAAATCTTTGAAGCAAACTGCAGTAGTGTACAGCAGGAATTAGACCAGGAAGATGTATGCTGCAAGATTAGGGATAAAATGAAAATTTTCTCATTTAAGGGAAAAGAGAGCAGGTTTTTAATAACTTTAACTAGCTCTGCATTCCTAGTTACAGAGACTAATGTTTGTCTCTATCCAGATGTGTATCTAATCTAAAGCAGGGCTGAGAGCTTCGAATTTAAGACACGAACCAGCCTTGAACTGGTAGATTTTGAAAAGCATCTCTTGGAAAGAAAGAAAATAAATCCTTGATTTCTGCATTGTATTGAATTTTACTAAAAAGTTGGGGAGTGGAGTTACAGGCCGTGCTGGGCACTGCTGTCAGCAACACCCTGGGAAAAAACACTTTCTAGGTCAGAAAAGTGCATCAGCCTCCATTTCCTTCTGTCTTGAATGAATGATTGTGGAAAACAACACTGTGAATGTGCTCTGAGGTGCCCAAAGAGAAGAATGAATGAGAATGAATGAGCTTTTCAGGCTAACACATATTTTCATAGTCATCTTTTTTATAAGGCAGTTACTGAAGTGTTAATTATTTGATTACTGGTTGTTGTAGATAAGGGAGTAATTGGTCCCTTTTTGTAAATGATGGAAATGCCTGACAGGAAGGGGCAGGCATGGAAACTCTTGTTTCCATGGATTATTGCCCAGAGAGATTGACTGGAACTAAAACCCCTTTGCTCTGATGACAACTGAGTGGCAACAAAATTCTGTTTCCTTTTTGCTTCTCAGTAGCAAGGGCAGGTCTTTCAACATGATCCCAAATGTGTGTGAAACTTAATTTTTGGCATGGCTTGAAATGAGTATGATGAATTTCTTTTAGAAGCCATTACAAATGAGCCTGTGATGGTGGCCAGGGAGAAGGGCTGAGTCTCAGTGTCACTCTCCTGAGTGACAAACAGCTCTGGTGCTGTTTGAGGACATTTCCCTGAGCCTTGAGGAGCTGCACTTCCCCTGTTTTCCTGGGGCTGTAACAAATAGAGCAGATATGTTTTGGTGTAACTCTTAGGAAAATCAAGTTATACCCTCTGTCTTGGGAAGAAAAAGCATGAGAAATGCAGGATCAGGCAGCTTTTTTCACATCCTTAGAGTTTAAAATGGTGCTCCTGTGCAAAGGGCCTGGCTCCTTCCTTTGTATCCCCATTCTTGCAGCACGTGGGACCGAGCTGCAGATGATCCCAGCCATTCCCAGAACAGCTTTCTGTGTGCTCATCTGCTGGGTAGGTGTCATTCCTTGTTATTCCCTGTTACATCAAGCCAGTTCACTCCACTCCATGCTTCCCTTCCTGCTGCTCTGCACCAGACACTCATAAATATTCATGTGCACTTCCCACCATCCATTTAGGCTCCTATCCCTGGCTTAGGGTCTGTTCCAGTTTGCTAAGTGCAGCTTTTTTTACCAGTGCTGGGGAGCTAAAGGCTGATGTCACACTTCCTCCTTTAGGAAGTTGCTGGGATGTTAAGGCTTTAAAAGGTTTTGCTCAGAAATTCTCCCGTCACAAAGAGCAGCCCGAAGTTCAAGGCACCTGATTGTCACAGGGTAAAGGAAAATGGAAATTTCCTCAGCAGCAGCAAAATTCTGGCCGTGCTGTTTCTTCATTAAATGAGTAAAACTCATGTCTTCACCTTCAGCTCTCATAAAGCTGTCTCATCTTGCCTTGAAAAGTCCAGTCCAGATAGAATCTTTGTAAGAACTAAGGGAATTGAATTTACAATGAGCAAATAATCAACTTTTTGTTCAGGATCTCTTAGTATTTTAAAATACTCAGGGCTGTGTATAGAGGGCAGAGGAAAGAGGCCAGTTTGGTTATTCCACTGGTTCATTGACCACATGTTGGATCTCATTAAATCCATCCCCATTTTGTGTGGAGCACTGGGACAGTGCTATTAGTGATCATCTGGAAAGGGGTTAAAACCCTAGGTTTTAAAAAAATAATTTAATTTTAAGAGGCTCAGCACTCTCCCATGAATCACAGAATCCTAGAATTGTTTGGGTTGATAGAGACCTTAGAGATGATCCAGTGCCACCCCCTGCCATGGGCAGGGGCACCTTTCACTATCCCAGGTTGCTCCAAGCCCTGTCCAGCCTGGCCTTGGACACTTCCAGGGCATCCAAATGCTTCAGGATTACCTTGAGCTTCCAAAAGGCTGTCTTGTTTTCTGGTCAGCTTCTGTAGAGCTTTTAATTGTGATTGTTTCCTCTATAAATAGTCTTTGAATAACTGTGATGATGGCTGAGAGGAGTTACTTCTTATGGCTTTGTCACCTGCTGGCTAAGAGATGGAAATGGAAAATAGGGAAAGGCCAGGTTCACCTTTCCCTGGAGCTCAGCAAGGCTGAGCAGGCTGGGAATAGAATTGGGCTATGGAATTGGGCTATGGGAATCCTCCACTGCCAGTCCCTGGATTTCTGTGTGTTTTCTCCTCTGCTCTGTGGGTACTGGCCAGCCATTGTCAAATTGAGAGCTCCAGGCTGCCAGCAATCCCTGAAGCCAAAGTAATTGATCCAGGACTATATCAAACAGTTTTCAATAGTGCTTTTAATTAAAAGGGAAAATAAAGGCTTTGTTGTGGTGGTGACCTGAAAAAAAATGAAGGATTGGCAGGGATTCATTGTTCTAAAAAGGCCAGCTGCAGTTGTTTGACATTGTTATTGATTGTGTCTGCCTTTCTAGAGTTCCTTTTCGAGGTAGGATGCCATAAAACCTCCACAAATAAACTGCCAGAAATCCCTTTTGGAGGTGGTTGCTCTGCTGCTGTCTGTCCTCCTTTCCCCTGCAGTCATGGACAAGCTGCTGCCAGCAGCATCCTTGTGGCTGTTTTTCATTGGAGGAGGCTCAAGCAGGTTCTGCAGCTTGTGTCTAAGTTCTTGGAGGGCTTTGACTTATTTTGGGGCTGAGGTTTGCCGTGTGGGTGTTGTTTTATAGCCCTGTGAGAGCTGCTGGATCCCCACTGCTGGAGGGATTTAAATCCCTGTGGATGCAGCACTTAGGGCCATGGGTTGGTGATGTTCCTGGAAGTGCTGGAGGAGTGGCTGGACTCCATCATCTTGCAGGGCTTTCCCAACCAAATGGTTCTATCATTTATTTTCTTGCACTTTAGAAGTATCCTTGTGGACACTACAAAATGTGTCCTGAACTGCCAGAGAAATACATAAATACCTGTATTTAGCACCAGCATGTTGTGTGCAGGCTCCTCACTGGCCTGTGGTTCTGTGGGAAGCAGTGCAGCTGCAAATGTCCTTTGTCAGAGGAGCTGCTGATAACAAAAGAGAGGGACTGGAACTGCTGGAATTTGAGGGGACTTTGTGTTCAGGGGGTGCTCTCTGTGCCCTCTGAGCTGGCACATTCGCTGTCCCTGCTTTAATTTCCGTGGTTGATCTCTGCCACGAGCTCCAGGCCATTGTTTGTTCCTCTTGCAATGAGTATCAAACCCAGAATCATCTAAAATCAAGGTGAGCTGTTCTTTGGGAGGAATGAAATGAAATATATTTAAGGTAGAAAATGATGGAGCATCTCTCGAATTCAAAAAGCAATAAAAAGCAAACCTAAATTGTTCCATGTTTTTCTGGGTCTTGTTTCCCTGTACCTCTCTGGAAATTCTACATTAATTTCCTAAACAGAATCTTAAATAATGAAGCACATCTGTATAATAGGACCACAGTGTAATTTATAACCTAGATCTTTAACTAGGCTGGGAATAAATTATCTTAAAAGGGGCTGTTTGAACCATTTTGTTTATACTACTTAGAGGGATCCATGCATGGATTTCAAGAAGGTTTATATTTTGCAGGCTTTCTACTAATTTTAGTTTTTCTTGATCTTTTCAAAAAAATATTGAGGACTTAAATCTGTAAGGAATTGGCTCAGGTGGTCCTTTGGTCTGATCTTATCTCCCATCAGGCAAGAAATGGCACAATAAAATAGGTTTGACAGTAGAGCAGGAGTGGAATCAATAGGGAAAAAAAAAATCAGGGAAAAAAATCATTTAATTAGAGCAAGGAGATGAGACCTCCTCAACTGTGGCTTTTGCCTCTGCTCCCTGGGACTAGGCTGGATTCCATCCTCCAGGATCCTCACTGTGACTGAGACAAATTTCACCTGACTAAGAACTCCTTGGATGAATGCAGTCTGCTGGCTCTGCCAGTGCCTTTGGATAATGAATGAGTTTGGTTTCTTGCTTTGAGGGAACCAGGTGAAATTTCCATAGTTTGACAGTGAAAAGCAGAGGAGGATGGGGGGTGTTTTTATTTTTTTTTTAAGAAGCTGCTTTAATCACTTTAATACAACATTTCTGCTTCCAGTACTGGGAATGACATAACTAAAAATATTCTTACTGGCTCATACAGATCAGTAAAAGTCAACTCTGTGCATCTTCATTTTGGGGCTTCTTTTTAAACAAATCTAAAAATGGTTTTGAGGCATTCATAATTCAGTATATTGTTCTTAGCAAAGCTTTTCCTTTTGGTGCCTTGGGTTGTTTTGGTTTTTTTTGCACAGCAAAATAATTCCAGTGAAGGTTTTGAGGTGAGCTTATATATGAAAGAAAGTTATAGTGTCACTGGGGTTTATCCTTCAATCAGATCTGAAAGGAGTCATGCAAAGGGCAAGTGAAATTTTGGGATTAGGCAGTGAGGAGAAGGCTTTCCTTCCCTTTACCTCTGGCTTTCAGCAGGCTGGATCTCTTGGCCAAGGCTGCTTCTGAGAGCTGGGAGAGGCCAGGGGCAGTTTTCCAGTTGAACAGTCTGGACATGTTGATTACTTTTAAGGTTATTTTGCTTTCAAGATAATTCTTGGGGTTTTTTTCCCTGATTGCTGATGCTTTGAAAGTTCTAAACAACCACTAGGATGAAGTCAGTGATTTAAATGTGGCTTCTCCAGATGAATCCTTGGAGAGGTTGTGAATCTCTAGTATGATATGCCTAAGAAAATGAGAGGGGGATGTCAGTCCCCTCCTTGTGCATCACACAGTCCAAGTGGCACTTTTCCTTGCAAATCCCAATTACTTTTCCTTGCAGGTCACTCCTGGCTGGTGCCTGAGCCCTTTGCAGACTCTGGCAACAAACGCCCTTCTAATCCTGTGCTGGCAGGGAGGTGATTTGTGTTACCTGAGGGGTCTGGGCCCTCCTCCCCAGTGCCTCCTTAGAGCCTTCCCTGGGAGCCCACCAGGAATCAGTGTCACTGCTGGGGCTGCTGCTGGACACACAGATCTCCCCAGGAGCAGGGAAAAGGCAGCCTGTGAGAATCAGATGGAGCGACCTTGGAATGTCTCCAGGGCTGCTGTGGGATCAAAGCGGCTGGAAGCACGGGATCAGCGTATTGATTCCATCCTGCAGCTCAGTGCTCGCTGTGAAACCCCTGCCAGGCAGTGGCTCCAGGCTCCCAGACAAAGGGGATTGATCAGGGGGACTCCATGAGGTGAAGGCTTGGAATTCAGCCCCTCCTGGTTCGTGGCAATTCCGCTGATAGGATCTTCACAACTTCCCCTCCATCATCTTTGGGCTCTTGGCTGTTTGCTGCCACGGTTCAGGTGCTGGTTCAGGAGGGTGTTGGTGTTTGGGCATCTGCTGGTTTCTGTGCTGAACCAGTGATCAAACCTTTCCTTTTAGGTGTTTCCTAATTTTATGTATCAGAACAGCCAACTTCTTCTTGTCCCAGAACATATGGGAACACTGTGACCTTGCAGAGTTCATGGGGATGGGATGAGCAGCCAGTTCATGATGGGAGCCACCAGGTCCAGATTCTTCCAGTGCTGATCCAGCTGAAGAAAACCATCTGAGCAAGCCAGGTCCGAGCTTAAAAATTCCTGTTGGAGCTGGATCCCTTCAGAAGTGAGCATTGATAATTAGATGATAGAAGGTGCTCTGAGGGCTGGAGCCAGGGTGGGAGACCTGGTTGTTCACTTGGAGAAGAGAAGGCTCCAGGGAGAGCTCAGAGCCCTTGCAGTGCCTAAAGGGGCTCCAGGAGAGCTGGAGAGAGACTGGGGACAAGGGATGGAGGGACAGGACACAGGGAATGGCTTCCACTGCCGGAGGGTGGGGATAGATGGGATACTGGGAAGGCATTGTTCCCTTTGTGGGTGGGGAGGCCCTGGCACAGGATGCCCAGAAAAGTTGTGGCTGCCCCTGGATCCTTGGAAGTGTCCAAGCCCAGGTTGGGCGTGGAGCAGCCTGGAACAGGAGAAGGTGTCCCTGCCCATGGCAGGGAGCTGGGATGAGCTGGTCTTCAAGGTCCTTTCCAACCCAAAACCTTCTAGGATTTTATAATCACAGCAGTCACTTAAGCAATGGTGTGTGAGGCACAACTGTGTGATTAGGAGCTGTTTGATGTGGAGATTTTGTTGGATGGAGAGCTGAAAGGAGTCAAGAGCTCATCTGGTGAAGCCATTGTTCAGCCTCTTAATGACAGAAAAATGTCCAGAATGTCAGGCTTGGTGTTGAAACAAATGTTTTTTTTGGTTAATCACTTATTTACTCGGCTTCCCTCCTCTTCAAAAGATGCCTTGGATGTAAATTCCTAGAGTGGAATGACATTGACAACTCTGCGTGCCAAGGAAGGGAGGAGAATCCACTGCCCAGCTGAATAAGTTATTTTGAAATTCAGTTGCCTCAGTTTCCCAGTTCTGTGCCCTTCCTGCCTGGATTGGGGTTGGACTCAGCTTTTAGCTGTTAGATCTTAATCTAGAGAGGGAAAGGTGGCTGGAGACAACTTTCCCTGAGCAGTAAGTCACTTCTGCCCCTCACCTTTCAGCTGCTTGCTGTGAACACTGCAAGCTGCCTGGATTTTTGCCAAAAAGTTCCTTCTCAGCTCCTGAATTGTTTGAGATTTTCCCTCGCTTCCTGTAGCCGTCAATGTGTCCAATCAAAGCAAACCCCATTCCCAGCATTTCCTCCCCCACCTCTGTCCCTCCAAGGATGTGATATTGACCTTTTCCTTGGAGCTGTTCCAGCAGCATACCAGGAATATTTTGGCCTAAAGGATATTTATTGCATTGCTGACTAATGCTGCCCTGGACGTACTTGTGTGTGGAAATTTTTCCAAGAGTTTAAATTAACTCACTAGATTAAAAAAAAACCCCAAACCAACATCTTAATGAAACAAAGCTGAAGTCTTGAGTGTCTCATCTGTTCCTTGGGCTATGACCCCCGGATTACTTACCCAGTTGTTTCCCATCTGGATTTTAAGCAGCTGGTTGTTCTTGTCTCTGTGTATTACCTTGTTCTGCTTCTCCCTGCTGGGCTTCATTTGCCTCCTGAGGTCATTTGGCATTTTCCAAGATGAATTTGAATTCTGAATCTGTCCTCTCCCTTGCTTGCAGTGACTCCCAAATTAATGCCTTCTGGGAATTCGGGAAACATACGGCCAGCAAGGCAGAACAGAAATTAGAGATACAGTGGGGTCTGTGGGCTTTCATTCCTGCCAGGATTTCTAAAAGGAGTCAGTTTGGGTTTTTAAAAGGAGGAATGGCAATGCCTCAGTATTCATGGAATTAAAACTGTGAGCAGTTGGTGTTAATACCATCTTGATCTGCTGCCTGTCAACATAAACCTGGGTCTGTTCAGAGAAGAAACATCTTGGAACTAAGTCCATTAGGATGCTCTCTCCAAATGTTGGTTGAAGCAGATATTTAAATATAAACAAGCCAAGCAGTACCTTATTTCCCCCCTCTTTTAGTGAAATGAGTGAAGGTAGGGTAGGGAGGCTCCAGGAATAAACAGAATATTTTCATATTTTATGATTTGTGGACAGATCCCGTCCAAGACATGTCACTCAGAAGGGAAGAATTTTCTGGAACACTTCATTGTCCTTCAGGGGTCGTGAGTTACCAAAGCAAATAATTTCCTGGGTGAGACTGGACCCTTGAGGAGTTAAATGTGGCTGTTTGCATCAGTGGCCACGTGAGGAAAACCGGCTTGTTTGTGGTGCTGCAAATCAATTTCTGGGATTCAGCCTGTGCTGCAGCA
Organism: Hypocryptadius cinnamomeus; assembly: GCA_013400635.1. NCBI lineage: Eukaryota > Metazoa > Chordata > Aves > Passeriformes > Zosteropidae > Hypocryptadius > Hypocryptadius cinnamomeus. Next base: position 31,203 of record VYZP01030416.1, on the reverse strand, counting down.
GGAGGGGATTGGGTTTGCTTGTCTGTGTCTCCTGAGGATTGTCACTGGGCCTGGAATGAATCCCTCCTCCCCTGTTCAGCACATCCATGGGACAAATCTGACTGAGGGATTCAGGAATCATTCCCATCTGGAGTGTGCTGCTTCTGAAAACATACTCAGTGAAGGGAGTATTTGCTCTGCCTTTGTGAAGGCAGCTTTTTAACTTGCTGGGAAACCTGATTCTGCCTCCAGAGCAGAATATGTTAGAAATTCACATGGGAATTCAGATTTTGACTTGGGAAAATCTCATCTCTCTCAGGCTGTCTGCTGGGTTCCTGTTTGTTTAGCCCTTTTTCAGAGTTAACTGAAGATGAAAGTGCTGCTTAATTGGGATACTGGAGATTTTGGTGACATTTATGTTAAGATCTAAAACAAACAAACAAACAAAACCCTCCAAAACTCACCCCAGAAATCATAGAATGAATTTGGTTGGAAGGGACCTTAATCTTGCCTTAAGTCCCTGTGTTCAGTGGATGTCCACCCTGGCATAGAACTGAAATCCTTGGAATATTGCTTGGAGAACACAAGCTCTGCCTTGAGCACTCTTTCTTACCTTTTATCTGCAAATGCAGTGTTTGGTGTCCAACACAAGTCACACAGTTCCTCTCCTCTGCCTCTGGGAGATGGCAAATTCCAGCTGCAAGGAGGTTGGAAAAAACACTGTGAGGTGATGCAGCCCTGAGAAACTTCAGTTGCTTCCTAAATAACTGGCCTACAATTAAGAGGATTTATACACATCAAAATGAGGCTGCTGGAGATGTTCCAGTTCCTGTGGATCTTGCTGATCCCTCCAGGTGAAGATGTAGGAGAGGGAAAAAGCCTGCAAAGTGTGAGTTAGGCTTTGGCCCAGCTCTGCTGTGGTGTTTGTCTTAGAGGAGTAGAAAATACGTGTTGTGAGGATGATGGGGTCTGAAAGTGAGTAAATCCCATATTTTATGAGTGAGAAGAGCTTTTTGTTGCTAATAATTAGTTATGGGGGCTGTTAACAAAATTACTAAAATTACTAAATGACTTGGTAGAAAACAGAACAATGAAATTAATTTTCATCTCAAATCACAAATATTTAAGAGTAAATCTGATGATTGGGAATGGTATAGGAAAATAAAGTGACTTTACAATTGTAAAGTCGAATAACTGCTCTTGTCCTTGCAGGAAGTTTAAGTGCACATGATGGATCTGTTGGACACAGTAAACCATTTTTAAATCACTTGCTTAAACCTTGCTCTGGAATTGGTCCTTGAATCCATGTTTTTTTCTCTTGTTTTAGTGGGGAAGACTTCCTTGATCACCAGGTTCATGTATGACAGCTTTGACAACACCTACCAGGTAAATGAATCCCTATTTTTGTCTTGTGTAAGACTCCTCTGCTGCCGTGTCTTCCATTGCAGGAAAAGTCATTCCAGACAAGCTGAGGCACTGACCATGGAATTGCCAGTTGTAAAATCTTAATTTTAATCACCAGCCAGTGACACTTCTGGGTTGGATTCTGCTCCAGGAGTTTGCCTGCTGCTTGCAGAAGAATGAGCTGTGGTTCTAAAGGAATACCCAAGGCACAGCCAGGGAATAGCAGTTGCTAAGTCTGCCAGGGTTTTTTTTTTTCCCCACCATTTTCTATTAGACCATCACAAATCTAATCCCTGTGTCTGGATAACATAACAGGTACCCATGTCTTTTAAACAAGTTGACACAAGCTAGAAAATAATACAAAATGTGAAAAAAAAAATGAAAAGAGAATTTAAGATGCTTAGAAAACAATTTTACATATTAGCACAGTGCAGTCCAGAAGAACAGTCAGTGTTGCCGACTCCCAGAATTTAGCATGAGCTCAAAATGTGGTGAGATATAAAAGTACTTCAGTTTGCTGAAGTGTGTCTCCTTCAAGCAGAACATGTTTCATGACTTGGTTACAGTTGGTGATGTTCTGGATACACGAAACTGAGAAAAATCTGTTCCCTGGTGCCTGGGAAGGTTTTTTTAGGGGGTTGGGAGGAGGAGGTAACAGAAAAAAAAAAGGAAAACGTGATTCTCCTGTTCCTCAGTGTCTAGCCAAGGATCTCATTGAACTGAGAGATTTCCCTCCTGCCTCCTTCAGTAATTCCTCCTTGCTGCTGCTAGGAAAAACGAGATGGGAAGTTCTCCCTGAGCTGTGGGAAGAGCCATGTTTCCATAGTGTGGGAGGGAGGGCTGGAGCACACATCACTGCTTCCTCCCAGATTCCTCCCACTGTAATTACATGGACATTGAAGGCAGTTCTTTTATTTAAGCTGGGATTCCACCCCCCCCCCAGTATTTTCTTTTAGGACTGCTCCTTTTCCTTACTGAGTTTGTGTCCCAGTTCTTCCTTGAGGAGGTTTCACCCTGTGTGCTTTAGGGGTGTCCCCATGGAAAGGTGGTCTGATGTAATACATTAAATGATTGCAAAATCAGCGAGTGGCACTTACAACAGTGAGAAATCCTAAGGGCTTCCAAGATAACTTGGATTTAGGCATCAGTGCTGCCTGCCCAGTTTGGGTGTTAATGGACTTGGGTCAGAGCCATTCATCCAAACCCCTTGATTTTCCTGGAGTTGTGCCTGAGATGGGGCCATACCTCCTAGTGTGTGCTGTAGCTGTAAGAAGGAATCAGTCACAAAGCTCCAGGAATTTGGCCAAAATCACACTCCCTGTTGGTGTCAACCCAAACCAGACATTTTTTGGATGCCCAGGATTCTCAAGAGACCCTTGAGACCCCAGTATTAATGCACCTGATCATGGGTAACTGCAGCAGGAGGTGAGTTCAGGGATGATCTGCTTGTTCTGGACGTTTCTGGCAGATTTTGAATGCCTATTTTTCTGAAACCTATCATTTGAACATGGGGTTTTTATGTTCAGCTGTTAAAAATAGAAAGCTGCCATTTAGTGAAATCCGTGCTGTGCATCGGACTCCTTCTGCTCGCTGCTGGATGAGAGGAATTCAGCTGTGTCCCTGTGTCTTATCAGTAAGAACTTGCTGTGCTGTGTCAGAAACCCAAACACCTGGAATAAAACTCTGTGATTGAAGGTGTTTATTTTACCAGGAGTCATTCCCCTCCATGGACATGCTGGGGATGATTTCCTTTGTGCTGTGGCCCCACGTGTCACATATCATGGAAGATCTGGTTTAGTAAAAGTCTGGTGTATGTTTGTATTCATGCTGGAATCCTCTCNTCACATATCATGGAAGATCTGGTTTAGTAAAAGTCTGGTGTATTGAGCATGCTGGAATCTTCTTGATAATGCTGCTTCCCTGTTGTGGTAGGACAGGCTGGGAGAGGAGAGGGCTCCAGGGAGAGCTCAGAGCCCTTGCAGTGCCTAAAGGGGCTCCAGGAGAGCTGGAGAGGGACTGAGGACAAGGCATGGAGGGACAGGACACAGGGAATGGCTTCCCACTGCCATTAAGATGTTCTCCAGGAAGCTCCCACTGGTGTTGGGAAGTTTGGGTGCAGCTTTAGGATGAGCCAGGCTTTAGTTGGGGATTATGTGGGTGTCTGCCTTGATCTGCCTGGAAGAGTGAAGATCCATGGAGATATTTGGCAGTTGGGAAGAAGACAGTGTGCCCCCATATCCTGGTTGAGCTGGAGGACACCAGTTTGTCACATGCATAAAAATCCCTGTTGCTACCCAAATAAATGTGTGGAATAAACTGTCAAGGTGCATGAACTGAAGTCAAGCTTAAAACCTTTTGTGCTTTAAGGAATTGTTCTGGTCATGGATATATTAAACAAATTGCTTATTGAATCAAGGTATATCTTAAAAATAAGAAACCTGACCTGTTTTTCTTGCAGCTTCTGGTGCTCCCCTGAAAATCACTGCAGGTGTTCAGACATTTTTTTAAGAGCTCTTGGTTTTCTCATCTCTTTACAGGCAACAATTGGCATTGACTTCTTATCGAAAACCATGTACTTGGAGGATCGAACAGTGAGTAAGATTTTGTTGCTTTTCTCTGTGAAAAGTAGGAATGAGGACCAGCATCTGGTTTTGTGCAGCCCACACTTCTGAGATCACTGGGAAGCACAGGCTGAGCCTTCATCTCCCAGCTGCTTCAGGCTGACAAGTGCTGTGGAGATGCAGCAGTGGGAATGGGAAATTTAGTGTCATCCTCTGTGAAGAAAGAGATGGTACAGATAATTTGAGGGGTGAATGATGGTGGGAATCTGGAGAAAGGGGAACCATGCTTAACCCCTTCAGCTTTTGATGCCACAAGGCAGAAAGGTAAAATACAGATTGCCAGATGTGGCCAGTTAATAGCTGGCTCCATCTTCTTAATACTCCTTGTTTAAAAAGAAGGTGGCCTCTGATGAGTTCACAAATGAGGCTCGTTTCCTTGCTTGGTGCAGTTTTAGCTCATCAAGTGAAATCACTCCTCTGTGCAAGCAAAGCTGTGGTTTAAAATGAGCTCAGATTCTTAATTAAGAAATTCAGCCTCAGTTGAGCTATTTGCAGAAACAAAACTGCAGTGCTGCAGAAGCTTGTGGTACTGGATAAACCCCCAATAAATGGGATTGGATAAACCCCCAGTAAATGGGATTGCTTGGAAAGGGCTTGAGGGATGAGATGTGCTTTCCATGGCCAAACTGGCTCTTGCACACCTTGCCATACACATTCCTTTTAGTGTGTCTTGCCTTTTCTTCCAGAACCTTGCTGCTAAGAGCCATTCAGCCTCTCTGTGTGTCTTACTTTGCAGTTCAGAGTTACAACAAGCATTTTATCCTCAAAAAACTGACATGAGTAGCTTTCCCAGCTTTTCCACCAGCAGCCATCCTTCATGCTGCTGGAGGTTGCCTGTGTGAGTCCTGAGGAGGGAGAGCAGAGCATGAATTTCTCCTGTAGGGAGAAGTGCAGGTGAACATTTCACACAATCACTGAGGCTGGAAAAGCCCTCCAAGATCAAGTCCAAGCATCCCCAGCGCTTCCAAGGCCACCACTAACCCACGTCCCCAAGTGCCACATCCACACACTTCTGAGCACTTTCAGGGATGGTGATTCCAGCACTTCAGCCATAGCTTTCTTGTTGGTGCTCTCAGTTTGGAAGCTGAGCCATTCCACTCCTCCCCTTTTGGAAGGGAAGCATTTTTTGGGAAGCTGCACCCCCCCAGTTTGGCTGTTGTTACCCCTCAGGAGAGATTGCTGAAGGGAGGCAGTGTCCTGCTGCTCCCAGTCCCCAGGCACCTCCTGCATGAGTTTCTCCTTTTTATTTAGCTATTTTTTTGAAAAAAAAAAAAAAAAAAGTGAAGCATTTCTTTACTCTTTTATTTTTAGTGGCAGTTTGGCTTTTTTAATTTTCTCCCACCCACAGATCAGGTTGCAGCTGTGGGATACTGCGGGTCAGGAACGTTTCCGTAGCCTCATTCCCAGTTACATCCGTGACTCTGCTGCTGCTGTAGTAGTTTACGATATCACAAGTAGGTATTTTGCACTGGCTTTGACCTCTTTTCTTATTTTTCTTGCTTGTTTGACTGATTTTGTTAGGTACGGTTGCAATTATGGGACACAGCAGGTCAAGAGCGGTTCAGGAGCTTGATTCCTAGCTACATTCGTGACTCCACTGTTGCAGTTGTTGTTTATGATATCACAAGTGAGTGGGGGGAATTCTGCATTTCTAATACTCTGCCCTTTTCATCCTCTAGCTTAGCTTTGCATGTCCTCTCACGTCATCTGCTTGGGCTTCATCCTGGCATGACAAAAACGTGGTTTCTTTGCTTGTTTTACACAAGCCCCGTGGTTGCTGCTGTTGTAATGTATAAACTGTCTCACAAAGGCCATTTTAACCCTTCCCTACCCCGTTTTCTTCAGTCCTCCAGTCCTGCCTGCTCTCGTTGCACTCTTCCATCTGCCTTTTGATCATAACATCACCTGTGACTTTTGGTCTTCGTGTCCATGGGTATCTGAATTCTCAAACTGGAGACTTTTGTAGCTTGCTCCACTTCATTCACCCTCCCCCACCAAACGAACTCTGGGCACGGGCTGGCGGGGAGAACACATTAACATCGCATTTTCCTTGGAATCAGCCACCCTCACATGCTGCAAGATGTAAAACTTACTGCTAAGCTCTTACCCTTTAACAATTGCTCTTTCATTCCTTACTAAGGTATGTACATTTTTGTCAACTAAAATATTAGTGCTTCTTCAGCCCTGCTCCTTCTGTCCCTCCCCTCAGTCCAGACACCCCTTAACTTACCAGTCCCTGCACTGACAAAGAGCAGAAATTCTGTTTTAGGGGATCTAAACCTTCAGACAGTTTCAGTTCTAAACCAGAATTGACTGAGAACAATGGCCTAATTCTGCACAAATGCATGAGTTCTTGTCCTTTGCTTTATAAATACTAGAAGATTACAGCCAGGAATAGGGGCTTTACCTAGAAAAGCTCTAATTGTTAAAAATGGCACTTTCCTGTGAGCTAAAATTACAGGTTAGCTGTGAACTCTGAATTTTTTCCTGACCCAGCAAATTCAATATTGCCAAGCAGTAAAGGGAATTAAGACACTGGCAAGTGATCAAGTCTTGGCTGTCTAGCATGCAATATATTACTTTGCAGTAGAAGCCATTAAAAAAAAATCAATAGTTTTCAAGAACTGCTGCAGAGGCCCCCCCTTCTTAAGTACTGAAACTACTTTGGCTGCTCAGATGCTCTTTGTGTCACTAACTGGCAAATGCTGAGCTCTGTGGCAGCTTCCCTCCAACTCCTTTTTCCCTGTGGGATGCAACTTCTCAAGCACCATAGAGTCTGGAATTCTTACCTTGCAGTTTTTAAGGGTGTAGCATTAAGTGCCTGTGAAGAGGTTAAATTTCTGCTTCTGGTTTTATGCAAAGATTTAGAAATTGTTTTGAAGGCAAGTGCTCGGTGCCACGGGAGTTGCTGCTGTGTTGTATAACCCTGGGATTCCCTAGAGAAAGTAAAAAGTGATTGATTCTAGTGTACAAAATGCAAGGCTGGGATTGAGGATTTTTGGGAAGCAGTGGAACTGTAGGAACCTCTGTAGGTGCACAAGCCATGAGCAGCGTAGAGTGCAAAAATTAATCCCCGTTCCCGACAGAAAATACTTCATGTTGAACTAAAAAATAAGGAACCGAAACACAGTGATCAGACTTTTCATTTTAGGTGCTGTCAAAACCAAATTGTAGATGGACTCAGTTCCCTCTGGGGCTTTGAACCCACCTGTGATGAGGCACTTGCCCATCTGAAATTAATGCCAGAGCTTCCGTGTCCTTTAGTGGGGGAGATTCAGGGTTCCACTCGCTGGTTCTTCATCTCCCTCCTCCGCCGACTCCACAGAAAATGGAGCTTTTCTTTCCAAGTGCAGATGTATTTCCTGGTGAGCTGTGGGGGACACCTGCAGTGATAACCCTCTCCACTGTTCTCTGATAGATGTAAACTCCTTCCAGCAAACCACAAAGTGGATCGATGATGTCAGAACGGAACGGGGCAGCGATGTCATCATCATGCTGGTGGGAAATAAAACAGATCTAGCAGATAAGAGGTATGGGGCAATCATCCAGCTTTCAAATCCTGCTTTTCTTACTCTGCTGCTCTTTGCTCTTATTTTAAGGAGTATATTGTAATGTTTTGGTTTTTTTCTGGAGATGGCTGTGACTAGAGAAATCTCAATTTTAAACCCTCTTTCTTTTGGCGAAGCCAAATTTCCATCACAGTGCTGTGAATGAGTTGAAAAACCATCACCAGCTTGTACAGATATCAGGAGAGAAGGGATTGTTGACCACAGCCCACACCAGTGAATGAATAAACTGGTTACAAATACTTGTTCTTAGTAATGCCCTGCTTAATGGGTGGAACATATATCCAGGGAAAAACGGGACAAAATCCCTCCCATATGAGGTGGGATATAACATATCCATATAACACCATATAACACTTGGACCTTTGTTAAAATAGTTTGGTTTTGATGATTATTTTGGGACTGTGATTGCTAATTGCACAGACATAAAAGCACAGTTTCCTGGACAGGGATTTTGGGGGTGAACACTTGGCTGTTCTGCTGGAATGCTGAGTTCTGCTTGGGTGTGCCATGGAAATGAAGTGGTGATACCTGTCAGCACCTGCACATTCCGTGCAGGAAAAAAACCCAAACCTTTAAGTGCTTTCAGATAAAGCACTTAAAGGGTTTTTTTTTTAAGGTGTAATAAATCTTAATTATTAAGATATTAGTCCAGGTTTGGGTTTTGTGAGGTTTTTTTCCCCCTAACTCTGTGTTTTCTTCCCCAGGCAAGTGTCAATTGAGGAAGGAGAAAGGAAAGCCAAAGAGTTGAATGTAATGTTCATTGAAACTAGTGCAAAAGCAGGATACAATGTAAAACAGGTGAGTGGCTGCTGGTAACACACCCTCCTTGTGGGAGGAGCACTTCCTTGGATCTTGGGAAGCCTTGGCAAAGGGGGCCACTGGGAATTGTAGTCCACACACAGCAAGCGACACCTCAGAGGCGAATTGTTGGCTGAGGTTCTGAAGGATCTCTGGCCTTGCATCACATGATTTGGGATTTCCTTCCCCTTAAATAACAGGGGAGTTGTGGAAGAAGCTTTGTGTGAACAGGATCACACCTTCCTGGGCTTTTGTTAATCCAGATTTGCTGTTTGGACTGAGAGTGAGACACAAAGCTGGGGAAGCACAGGTCTGAGGACTGTTTGTGATTCTGTTTCAGTGAATGAAACAAACCAGTGAAGGAGGAGCATGATGGCTTAAAATGCTTCCAGTGCACAGGGAGACAGAGCAACTGCTGTTCCCACTCTGTTGGAAGGCACTGGAAGTGCCAGCAAATGTTCCTGGACAGCCAGAGCTATTTATTTCTAGAAGATGATGAGTTGCTTGTGAATTGGGGAAAGCAGTGAAAGGTCTTTTGAACTGATGGGGCTGCAGAAAAATGAGGGTTTATGTCCTGAAACGGGCTGTAGCTCTTTAAATTCAGACCTGGAGAAGGCATAAATTCCTGGGTGTCTCCACAGAGCAGACACACCAGTGTGGAATGCTGTGTTCAGCTCCCTGTCCCCCAGGAATAGAAGGGTGTGGAGCTGCTGGAGAGAGCCCAGAGGAGGCCCCAGAGCTGCTCCAGGGCTGGAGCCAGGCTGGGAGAGCTGGGGGTGCTCACCTGGGGAGGAAAAGGCTCCAGGGAGAGCTCAGAGCCCCTGCCAGGGCCTAAAGGGGCTCCAGGAGAGCTGGAGAGGGACTGGGGACAGAGAGGGAGGGACAGGACACAGGGAATGGCTTCAAATTGACAGAATAGGTTTGGATTTGATATTGGGAAGGAATTCCTCCCTGTGAGGGTGGGCAGGCCCTGGCACAGGGTGCCCAGAGCAGCTGTGGCTGCCCCTGGATCCCTGGGGGTGTCCAAGGCCAGGCTGGATGGGTCTTGGAGCAACCTGGAACAGGAGAAGGTGTCCCTGCCCATGGCAGGGGTGGCACTGGGTAATCTTTAAGGTCCCACTCAAACCATCAGGGATTCTGTGTGTATGGATGACATTCCATGCATATCTTATATATGTAGTTGCACAAATGGTTTCTGTGCAGAAGGGTACCAGGAGTAATAAAATAGGATTATAAACTACTTCATGCTCTAGACAGGACTAAAGAGTCTGTTATTAAAATGTCCCTTGACTTTGCCTCTAAGTAGCAAAATGATTCCCTCTATAATGGGATAATTATAGCAGTGTTAACTCAGAGCTGTTTCACTGCATCACCCACCATGGATGTGTTGGCTTCCAGGGTCCCCCCAATTATCCTGCCACAACAGAGGCTGCCTGGTAATTAAGGTTTGGATTCTGTGCTGCAATCCTTAATGAGTGCTTAGACCTGGGGGTGTGCACTGAGAGCAGTTGCCAAACTAAGAGGAGTGATGATGATGATGATGATGATGAAGGAGCTCTACACTCCCTCTTTCCTTGAGGGAGTTTCTGTGCCCTGCCACATTTCCAGAGGTTCTGTAGCTAAGCCTGTGAGGGAGTTGTAGCTTTCAGGGCCAGCTGGAACTCTGAGGATTTGATGGTGTGCACAGACATGAGTGGATATTCAAAAAGAATTAAAAATGGATTTTTCTTACAAGTGTTGATCCGTGTGTTGCAGGACTGGGATTCTCAAGGATTTCAAAGCTATTCTCTATTCTAGAATATTTGTAACTCTCATTTTTTATTAGTTTAATAAGCAGTTGTTTAAGCAATTATCAAAGGATAAGACCTTTAATACCATCACTTAGATAGTTCCCTGTTTCCTTGCAGCTTCTCTGCTAAATGGTGTGAATTTATTTTATAACTTAGCAATAAATTCTCTCATGGTGAAATGGGAAAGTACAACTGCAGAATGGATCCCTTTCCCATAACCTGTGTAAAATCCTTAATAAGCTGAATGCAAATTTGACCTTCCCATAACCGATAACTTCACAGTATATTCTGATCCTGCAGAGCAATCACTGTCTCAGTTAATCTTCATACAGAATTTTCATCCAGAAACAGTGAATTTCTTGTCCTGCTCAGGGAGGGAATGGCTGTGACTCTTCCAGCTGCTCCTCCTCAGTGGGAATCCAGGGGACTTTTGTCCTTTGGTGCTGCTTTTAGCTTCTGGTTCATCCTTTTCTGCTGGAAGAGATGAGAGGGAAGGGCACTGCCTCCAGCTCCCTGCAGCTGTCCTGCAGATCCAGAGGGCCTGGCTTTGTGCTGGGACACCAGTAGGTGAGATGCTCTATACATCCAACAGCAGCTATTCCAGTGCCAGGATCTTCTGCAGCTATTCCAGTGCCAGGATCTTCTGCAGCTATTCCAGTGCCAGGATCTTTTACCAGCAGAGAGGCAGAGGGGACCATGCTGCTGCCAGGCTTTTCCTGCCATTCCCTGTGTCAGGAAAGGGGAGACCTCTGAGGATGGCACCTCACTGCTGGCTGCTGTTGGACCTGTGACTGCAGAGCTGTTTGCAGTCCCCGAGGTCCTTCACACTTACTGTTCCTCCTCTGGCTTTGGGCAGGGGGTGTTGAGGGAAAAATGAGTGGATATTAGGGAATAAAAGCATTGGTAGTGTTATTGTGGGCTTAAACCGATGCAGCAGAGGGGAAAAGACTGGCTTTTGGATCCTGCAAAGACTGATTGCCAGGGGAGCCTTAAGCTGGAGAAGAGAAGTAGATAACTTGCTCCTTTCAATGCAGAGAACTGTAGTCTCTGATTCATTCTGTCAGCCCTGAATAAGCTTTAAAAGACTTTGCGATTCCTGCTCTGTCTCGGCACTCCGTATTTCAGGGAATCTTATTGTTAGTCCCTGGATTTCATGCCCAGAATATGTCAGGGTTCATTTTGCTGTCTTGTAGAAAGAGAGGGGAGGGAGGGCCCTTGAATTGCTCCCTCCAGCAGTACCTGGCACACTCCACGCTGGCCCTGGAAGAGCCAGGGGATGAATGTGGTCCTTGGCAGAAGAACTTTCTCACGGCAGCAGCTCTCTGAGCACAGCCCCTCTGTGACCCCGTTCTCACAGAGCTGGGCTCTTTTTCCTGTCTTCTGATTCTTACCCATCTGATGGGCAAGAATTACCCTCAGAGTATGCAGAGTATTGCAGAGAATGAGAATTAGGGAGAGATTTTTGTTTGCCTTGCGTTGGGGAGCAGGTTTCTTGCCCAGCTTTTCCATCTGGACAGTGATCCTCCCGTCCTTTCCATATTGCTGCTGGAGCGTGGCTGAAAACTGGTTTATGCCTGCAGTCCTTTGTGACCCTGATCTGTTGGGGTTTATTGGCTGGAATAGCAGGAAAGGCACAGTTTGGCAAATGACTTGAAACTGATGGTGGGAGATGAGGCTTCTTTCCAGAGTTTCTATCAGGAAGCAGATTGCAGAGTTGAGCGCTGAAAGAGAGTTTGTGTGGCTTTTAGTCTTTCAGCTGCTGCATTTAACTCCTGCCTTGGAAAAAAAGTCCTGGATGCTTATCAATACTTGTGTTTTTATACCCACACAAACATTTAAACATGTACATGTGTGTACAGACACACACTGGCTCGGGGCTGACAGCACCAGGAAGCTCAGAGGGCCCTGTGGGAAGGCTGCTTTCCAACCATCAGGAAGTTTCCCTAATTGGATTTATTCACATATGCTGGGGCTGATAAGCAGAAGGTTAATAAGAAATAAAGTTGATTTTTCTTAGTTGCCAAATTCCTATTTTTAGTCCGATAATTTAGGGGAGAAATACTGCTAAAAGCATCATTTTATTCCTGGTCTTAATGTAAAGAAAGGATTACTGTATTTTAAATAGCCTTTCTGTCAGCAGTGTGGTTTAAATGCAGGAATTCCAGTTGGTTCCATCAGCTGAGGATTTTTTAAAGACTCCTCACCCTTCCTCTGTCTGGGCATTCCTGCTGTTGGTTTAGGTAGAGTTTAACATCTGGAATTTTGTTACTTCCTGGTTGGCCTATGAGGATTTCCTTGAGGTTTTCAGGGAGGCTGGAAGGTCCAGGTTAATGGCAAAGGTTCACAGAAACACAGAGGGAGGCATACTAAGCTTTTTTACTTTGGAATTGTTCGCTGAAATTAGAGAGTTACATCGAGTCCTGACTTCTCAGACCCATCCTTGGCTCAGATTCCATTGTGTGCCAGATTCCTGCCAAGAAAGATCCCAGACAGACCTGGGGGTTGCTCATGGTGAGCTTGGAAGGGACTGTAAAGCCAACAAAGTCGTCTTAGGATGGTGGGAGATCATTGGGACTGTGGGAGCCCGAGTGGGGAAAGCCCTTGGGCAGGGACCTGCGGGGCTGGTCGGGTACCCACATCCCTGATGTAAACAGGCTGGCAGTGCCTTGGCTGGGTTTTCTGTGGAAAGTGGGTCACTGGGAATAAGTGGTTTAGCTTTGTGTCATTTGAGGAGAGGCACGACAGCGTGCAGCAGTGGAACACGCCAGGCCTGACGTCAGACCCGCAGGATCCGGGACTCCCGCACGGCGCCGGGGATGCACTGGGAACACGTGATGGAGGGAGAGCATCCTGGGCAGGGGGGACAGGCAGCTGAATTCAGGGCACTTCTCCTGCATTATCTACAGTCAGAGGGCCCAGGAGAAGCCATGTGGTGGGAATTAGCAGTCTGAACCTCAGGGGCAGAGGTAGGAAGTGCAGGAGAGGGAATCGGTCCCGTTCCATCTCGCCTCCTTCAAGTGGAATAAAACCGTAAGGAGAGTTTGGAGCTCAGACCTTGCTGGGAACTGGAGGTGGTGTTCAAGTGAGAGGCTTTGGATGCCTTTGTTCTGTGCTTTGTGCCATGAATGTGGGCATAGGAAAACCATGGAGTGGGCCAAGTGGACCAAATGATGAGGATTAGGTTTGGCTGTGTTCCTTTGTCTGTTCCATAGGAGCCTGAGCCACAGATAGGTGAGGCTTGGGAGAAATCCTTTCCATGCATCCCATTTTTTGACACTGTTCCATGTGTGTCAGCTTGGCTGATGCAGTGACAGGCTCCTGGATGGTGTGTTTGCCTTCATCAGCATGTCCATGCTCGTCTGAAGTCCTCTGGGGAGGTGTGAAAACCTAATTCCCACCTGCCCTGGGAGGTTGTTGGGGTCTGTGGACACCCATGGCAGGTGTGGGGTGAAATGCTGGATCCCACCCATGCTGTTTGCAGAGAAGGTGCAGGAGGTTTGCTGCTCACAGCTCTCTGATCCCCACTAACAAGAGCTGTGCTTTGCCCTTTTCTAGGAATAAAGGTTATATTTGGTGTCAGGATTTGGGGGCTGAGCAGTGTAAATAGTGCTGGGGGATGTGTTGAGTCATTGTTTGAACTGCCTCAGCCGGGGGGAGCCGTTGTTTTCATCTCTTCCCTGTGTGGTTCTTTGCAGCTTTTCCGACGTGTGGCAGCTGCCTTGCCTGGGATGGAAAGCACACAAGACAAAAGTAGAGAAGACAGTATCCTTTCTGTGCCTGTGCCAGGCATTACCCTGCACCAGGAAAATCCTCTGCAGCCCTCGCTCAGCTCCTGGACATCCCAAAGAGAGGGGGAATAGGGGCAAGTAACCTTCGAGCTGAGGAAGGAGGATTGCTGGGTTGGAAGGCTGGGAGCAGGGGTGCTGAGGGTGGAGGCAGCAGGGGAAGGAATGGTGGTCCAGAAGGATTCTTTGCTTGGTGTTTGAATGTGTGGAAGGTGGGAGAAAGCGGCTGCAGAGAGGTCTGAACAAAAACCCCTGTGGTTCTGGCAGACCTGACTGACAGAATCCAAAACCAAACTGTCCTGGAAGGGACCCCTGAAGCCCCTTCTCTGATCCTCTTGCTCAAAGCAAGGCTGACTCCCAAACTGAGCCAGTTTCTCCAGGCCACATTCAGGGAAACTTGGGAAATCTCCAAGGATGGAGATCCCATAACCTCCCAGGGCAGCCTGGGACCCCAGGCAGCATCTCTGTGGTGGGAGGGAGAAGACTCAATGGATGGAATCAGTCTCAGCCAAGGGAAAGCAGGTGGCATGAGGGGTGGAAAAGGCTTGAAAAGCAGTATGGCTACACTGGAATCACCAACCTGGCCAGGTGAGTGTGCTTGGAATAGCAGCTTTTCCAGGGTTGCTGGTTTTATTTGCAGCAGGGATCATGGAGCTGGTAAATAGAGGAGAAATTGTGCCTTGGGGGAAGGAGGTCCCAGGAGCTGTGGGAGTGGGACAAGCCTGGTACTGAAATTCCATCACAGCATCTGATGCATGGGGAAAAGAAGGGTTTGGAACGCTGGGATTGCAGCTGCTGAGGCACAGGCTTTGTGTGACAGGGACTTGAGTGATCAGAAATATTTCCCCATTCAGGTCCCCAAAAGGTTAATGAGCAACAATCTTTATTAATGAGGGGGGGTAGAGTGCACAGGCAGGGGCTGTGGCAGGGAGTTTGATCAGCAGTCTCTAAATGGGAATGCATTTAGGACACTGGGAATTGGGCTTCCTGCAGCCTGCAGATAGCAGGGATGGATGGGATCTTCTCTCCCAGGCAGCTGCATTAGGATTAACGGGGCCACTTCTGCAAAACATGGAGGGTTCAAGGATCTTGACCCATTTGTGCTCTGAGATGAAGCTGGCAAGGCTCATGTCAAGCATCTCCAACTTAAACACACTTTAAGCTTTAAATCAGCCAAGTGGACCAAACAGAGGAGATGAATTGCCTGTCTTTTGTTTCCATTTCCATGTTTATTTTCTCCAAACCTCTTTAAAAAGCAGCTTCAACCCCCTAAAGAAATAAGTTGGAAGTACCAGCTGTGTGATCTCTTTGCCTCTGTGTTCTGTGATAAGGGGAACGCTGGAGACTTGTGGTGAACGGCTCTGAGCTGGGGATTAGCATTCAAAGCTCCTCCTGGGAAAGGCTCCGGGAAGCTGTAGCTGGAGGGCATCCGCTGGGAATTCGAGCGCTGCTGCAGAGGGAGTCGCTTATCACAGGCAGGCTGTGAGCAGCCAGCTCTGCAGTGACCTTGTGGGACATCAGCTGTCACTGGAAGGGGGAATTCAGGCTGGTGGCAGGGCTGTGCTGGCTGCTGGGGGGAGCAGGGAGGTTTAACTGAGCAAGGATTCGGGGTGGCACGGCCGGAGCTCTGGGGGTGGGCAGCGTGCAGTGGTGCCCAGGAAGTGCTGGAGCCCCCATTCCCAGAGGGATTTAAAGCCATGTGGATGTGGCACTTGGAGGCATGAGATGCTGGTGGCCTTGGCAGTGCTGGGAGAGCAGGTGGACTCGGAGATCTCAGTGGGCTCTTCCAACCTGAATGATTCTGTGGTTGTGCAGGAACAGTGATTAGACCTTTCAGTGGATCCATGCATCTTGAATTCCCACAGCAAGAGATCAGTGCGATTGCTGGGAAGAGCAGGCTGGTTAGAGAAAAACATTGGGGTCTGACATTGTTTCTGCTGCAAATTTCTTGTGCCAGGGCAGGAGGGGCAGGTGAGAAACCTTTGGCATGGAGCTGGTCTTTCCAAGTATTTCAGCAGGAAGCACTGAAAATGCCATTCAAAATCCCGCTCTTGGTAGGGAAACAGAGTTGGAGATCTGTTTGCCTTAACTTCCTCCTTCCAGTGATTGACATAAAACTGGAAAAGCCTCAAGAGCAGCCTGTCAGTGAAGGAGGCTGTTCCTGCTAATACCATGTGGCTTCCACCTTTCTCCAGAACATCACTGCTTTCCCTCCCTGTCCTCTTCATTGACTGCAGTGTGAATATTGGCTTGAACCTTCCCCTTTCCGTAATAACGTATCGCAGTTCATCATCGCTGGCTGTCTCGTGGAGATGATCTTTAGCTTCACAAGCACACCCCACACACACACACACACACACACCAACAAAATGTCAGTGTCTTCATTATTTNGAAAGATGCTTGTGTATATTATTTAAAAAAAAAAAAAAAAAAGCCAAAATATTCCACCGTATTCTAGGTATAACTTTAAAAAAAAAAAAAAACAAAAAAGAAGAAAATCCAAACAAAAAAAAATAGGTACAATTTCTTAATATTTGTTCCTTTTTTTAATATGTTATGATATTGCACTTTGAAATGATGGCAACTGAGTAAGTTTGGAATTGGACCTAGACGAGATGTATGTGCAGAAGAAGGCTTGCAAATCTGACCCATTGGAATTTCTCTCAGAAACTGGGAATGCGTAGACAGCAGGCGGAATCACGGGGGGAGGCGGCAGATGCCGAGGGTTGGAGGCCTATCCTTGATAATTAAACACAAATTAACCCCAAGCTCTTAATTGCGAGTCTGCCTGGTGTCCAGACCCAGCCTGGCCTTAGCAGGGGTCGGACACTGCCGGCTGCTGGAGCTGGGAATTCTCGCCGAGGCAGCGGGGACACGTTTCCAAGGAAGCATTACTGGGAAATACGGACGGGCTCTTTGGGATGAGTGGCTTCTGGAGGATTTGGGGGGGAAGGAAAGGGTGGATGTGCATTAGCAAAACACTTGCAGGAAACAGGGAAATAATGTTTCGAGTGCAAAATGAGTTTTCAGAGCTTTTTTTTTTTTTTTTTGTCCTTTTTAAGTAGAACACCAATGAAGTGAATTATTACTGCCCAAGAGATGGGAACTTAACAGTTCAGCTGTTTGAAAGAGAAAGCATTTTGCTTCTTTGCTTTTTTTAGGGGAAATATTGAAATCAGGACTGGCACTAAAACCTGCCAAAGCCGATTGAAACCTTGGAAATTTGGGAGAAAGAGGGAAGAATAGCTGGCTGCCCCAGCAGAGAGGGAATGGCACCCGCTTTTCCAGAGCGTGGGCGTAGGTCGGTGGGGAAGGGGTGTTTACTTTGATCCTACAGAATCCTAGTTGAGGCATCTTAGATGGAAAGGGAGGGACTTGAGTAGGATGGAAACCAACTTCTGATTATGCAGATTTATGCCTTTATTTTTTAGCTCTTTTTTTTNGCATAAAAGAGTTGGAATTCTTCATTCCTGAGGTGAAGGCCAGGCTCATGCCCTGCCCTGGGTTTCTAGCAACTCTGCACAACAATAACTTAAAGGCAGAACGAGATGTAAAAGTGCTTTTCTAATGCAATATTAAAGGCGAATTTTTTTGACGTGGCATGTCTTGAAATAAACATCAATGATATGTGACAAAGGATCATTCTTTATTTAAAAGAAACTCTCTGGGGGAAGGAAACCTGGCTGCTTTTCCTTTGTTGTACTGTTCTTAACCGTGCTGAAATGCTTCATCCTGCTGCTTCTTCCTTTGCTTTGGTTTGCTTTTTTCTCTTTGGTTCTCCGTGCAGCTTTTGTTGGTCCTCATTTGGCTGTTCCCCACAAGCACATCCTTTTTTTTCCTTGCTTCTGATAGAACCAGCCCCCTCTGCTTCCCACAGTCCCAAGCTTTAAGCACTGGATTTAAGGAGCTGGCTTAGCCCATACGGGCTGTGATGGACCAGCAGCCTGGACGCTTTTCCTGGAAGACCTGAGAGCAGGTTTGTCCAGAACTCGCTGGAAACAGAGGTCTGGAGAGCAGCATTCCCACAGCTCCGTGTTCAGCACGGCCAGGGGGCTGCAGGAGCACAGCCAGGTACGTTCAGTGCATGTCCTTGCTGATAGCCTGTGCTTAGCAGGGCTCACTCCTGTCCTCGTCCCAGCTCTCCAGAGAAAGCACACTTCCAAGGTGAGCACAGGAGCAACGTGGTCTTTATATTAATTTTTGTTTGTTTGTTTTGTTGGGGTTTTTTTGCACCATCCGTCTGTCAGGTTTTAGATTTTCATTTTCTTTTACTCCGTGGGCGTGGCCAGTGGAACCATGGGAACAGATGTTCTTAATGCTGATTTTTGTGCGATTTTTTGAGTGAAGGTCTCGGCTCTGTTTCTTTTCTCCTCCCTGCTCTGGCTTGCTCGTTGTACAGTCCATCATGCAGCTATTCCATGCCTCACGTTTTGTCTTGATAAAAGTAGTTGAAGAAATTGTGTAAGGGGAAAAAAAAGGTTCCTTTTCTTCATGTTGGAATGTCACTGGTACCTCAGCTCTGTTTGATAATATGAACCAACAACAAGAGAACAAATCCTTAGTGCTTGAACTAAATAAATACCTGTCTCATTGGAAAGCTCTGGGTCTCTTCTCTCAGCACGGGCAGCGCAGGCGGGAGGAGCAGCTCCTCGTGGGGCTGAGGTGCTGCAGGAGGCTTTTGTGGGGGCAGGAGGAGTTTTGGGGGGCTCTGTGGCACGGGGAAGGTGCTGCAGGGCTGTGTTTGCTGTTGCTGCGGTGTCTCTGCCATTGTTTCCAGCGCCCCAGGAGCCGTGCCAGGGACGGAGCCCGGCCTCTGCCGGCTGAGCTGTGCCTTTCTGCTCCCTTCCCGCTCCTTGCATCCAGCTGCTGCCTCTGCTCCCTTCCCAAAGGCACCTTGTGCGGCCTCACCACTGCCTCAGCTCCCTGGGACACGGGTGCAGCGAGCCCAGCTTTCCTGAGGAGGATCCTCCTCGAGCCTCCTTCTTGCTGGAGACGGCAGCCGGGTCTGCGGGGCCGGGGAGGTGAGTAACAGATGCTCCTTGGTGAGTTACCCTCTGCTTTCCTGAAGGAGAGGATCCTGCAATCACAGCATGCTTGGGTTGGAAGGGACCTTAAAGACCATCCAGTGCCACCTCCTGCCAAGGGCAGGGACACCTTCTCCTAGCCCAGGTTGCTCCAAGCCCCATCCAGTAGAGAAGGGGAATTACCTGGATTTGGTGTGTGCCCAAACCTTGGTCTCTTGGTCAAGCTCTTCACTGTTAAAAGGACCATGAAAAAATGGGTCGTGAAACTGGAATGTATTGGTGGAGATGTGCTGGAATTAGGGATATAGGAACAGTTGTGTGGGGGGAATGAGTTCCTGGAGAAGGTTTTTGTCACTGGGGGAGCTTCTGTTCCTTGTAGCCGGCACCTCCAGGTGCTGCCCTGGCTGGGAGCCTCTGCCAACACCACCTTCACCTCCTCCATTCCTCCTGGCTGCTGCCTTGGGAGGGCAGCCTTGGGACTCTCACCTCCCACTGGTGTCCCAATTCCCAGCTTCCCTCTGGTGAAGGGGATCTGGATTGAGCTGCAGGGATTCCCTGCCGTGGAGCAGGGAATGGGTGGGGGGCACGCCCCAGCTCCAGAGGGTGCTCCTGGCCGCTCACTCGTGGCTGCGCTGGGTCGAGCTCCCTCTCCCAGCCTGGCTCCAAAATCCAGGAGGGAATACCTGGCTCGGGCTGGAGGATGCTGATGGCTTCTTTGCTCGCTGGTGGGATCAGCCCTGATTTTTCCAGGCTGGAGGAGCCACAGCATCCACCCGGCAGCATCTGCAGAGCTGCTGCGGCAGCCGAGCCGTCCCCTCGCTGCAGTTCTGCTTCCAGCGCCCGAATCCTCGGCAAACCAAAGTGCAAGGGCTCTCCCTACCTGCTGCAGCAGCACCTTTTTCCATGCTGGGCATGTCCCAGCTCCGAAGGAAGATAAATGGGCTGGGCAGGCTGCGGCACAGGGTTGCCAGCGCTCCCGCAGTCAGGGAGGCAGCTGCAAACACCCGGACCTCGGAGCAGCCTCTCCCTCCCATCTGCGCTGCCTCCTCCTCTGCTGCTCTCCCTCTGCCATTCCAGACTTGCTGGGCTTGTGCTTTCACCAGTGGAATTGTTTTTTCATCAATTTAAGGGATTTTTTATCAAATGGCAAAAATACCAATTTTATTTTCCCCCCCTCTTTAACCATTTTCCCCTTCCCCACCCTGGTCCGAGCACGTGGTGAAGTCAAACACGGATTTTTATAAAATATTTAGGATCCTCTTGTAGGAGCAGGATGGAGCTGACTGCCCTGATGGATGCTGGAAAGGCTGGGCTCGGGCGTGTCGGGAATTAAACTCCTGTGGAATGGCAGCTCTGCCCTTCCCGGGAGGATGAGGGGTAGGGAAGGGCTGCAGGCAGCTGGGTGATGATGCTCCTGCTGCCCCACAGCTCTGCCCTGCTGGTGCTGTTTCCAAATCGAATTTTCCAGGCTCGCCACCTGTTTCTGAGGGTTTGGATATAAATTAGAGCCATTTTGAGTGCTCGCTCTCGGCCACCCGGAGAGCACGTCTGGAACGAGGATGTTATTAAAGGCTTGATTAAAGTTATTGCTAATTAAAGCACTGAAGTGTCTCTCCCACAGCCAGTGGCTCCTCGGGTACAGGGCAGGGAAGGGAGAAAATGGGATTTATCCATGCTCCCAGCACTGGTGGTTTGGCACTGATCTTTTCTGCATTTATCCCAGCCTGGGAAGGGGGGCTGCGTGGAAAGTGGAGGTTTGATCCTGACATTTCCTGAGCTGCTTCATTTCCAGAGAAGCCCAGCGAGGGTCACGTGGCCCCCAGGTGATTCCTGTGCCATGGGATATTGTGGGATTCGTTTTCCAGGCGGTTTGTGGGCATGATGGGCTCTAATGGCTCGTGCCTGCTCCTTACTGCGGGTCCCGTTTTTCTCAGGGGTTTTGGAGTTGTTCTGAGCTTTGGAGCTTCAGCAGCTCTCCCTGCTGGGAGAGAGGAGTGCTGCGAGTCTGGATGGGAGCTGGGAATGGAGCAGGTCAGCCCTGATCCCTGTCTGTCCCTCAGCACTCCCTGTCCCTCTGCTCCTACCCAGCGCCACTCTCGGGCACCACGAGCTCCTGGGAAGCCCCTGCTGAGTGCAGCAGATCAAGCCAGGAGCTTTTGTGGGCTGTGGATCTAATGTTTGTGCTTCCAAAATTATTTATATCATATTTAATTGCTCCTTCATTTAGCTCCCTAGTGCAGGGCCTGCCTGCCACCAGCAGCGTGAAGACCCCGGGAATTGCTGCTGGAGGCTGCTCCAGCACTGTCCTTGCCTGGATTGCTCCATGTCCCTGGATCTCTGGGAGACCAGCACAGCGGGAGAGAAGCAGGAACAGTTCCAGGATGTTCAGGTACTGCAGGGATGAGGAGCATGGGTGTCTGAGCTCAGGAAAAGGAGCTTTTGCAGGTCAGCAGCTGGACATGGCATGGGAAGGACAGACAGTTTCTAGGTCATGTTGCTGTTGGTAACAAGTTTCCAGATCTTTCCATCTCCCATCTCTGGGATTATGCACCAGGTGAACCATAAAATGGATATTGGATTGGTAAATGAGATACTATAGTAAAATTCTTCTCTGTGAGGGTGATGAGGCCCTGGCACAGGTTGCCCAAAAAAGCTTCCCACTATCCTATCCACCCCTGCCCTCTGGCATTGGGAAGCCATTCCCTGTGTCCTGTCCCTCCAGGCCTTGTCCCCAGTCCCTCTCCAGCTCTCCTGGAGCCCCTTCAGGCCCTGCAAGGGCTCTGAGCTCTCCCTGGAGCCTTCTCCTCTCCAGGTGAGCACCCCCAGCTCTCCCAGCCTGGCTCCAGCCCTGGAGCAGCTCCGTGTTCCTCCTCTGGGCTCTCTCCAGCAGCTCCAGGTGCTGCTGCTGTGTCCCCAGGGCTGGGGCAGCTCTGCAGGTGGGGTCTCACCTGGGCACAGGGGCAGAATCCCCCCTTCCTGCTGTCCACACTGGGGGATCAGCCCGGCACACGGGGATTTTGGGATGCCAGCACACGCAGCTGGGACGTGTCACAGGTTGGAAATGGGGACAGTGGCCCTGTGTCACAGGGGCTGTTTCACTCCCGTGCCCACCCCGCAGCAGGAGTAGCCGTGGGGCTGGATCAGTGCCCCAGCAGTGGCAGTGCCACAGGAGGTGCCACTGAGTGAGCACTGCGGGGTCACAGGCACAAGGATGAGGATGCAGTGGGGTGTGTGGGGCTGGATCCTTCCCTTCTCCAGCCCTTGGGAGCTGGGCTTTGTGCTGGAATTAACAGAGACATGGAGGGGCTGAATCCCTGCCTTAGGAGCTGGGAGCCAGGCGTGGCTCCTGCTTTGCACATCCAACAGAACCCGGGATTGTCCCCGAGGAGCCACCTGGAGGCCCAAGCGGGGCTGGCAGTGCCTGACCCTGTGCTGGGCCCTTCCCGAGTGGCCATGCCTCATCCCATCAATCCCTGATGCAGGGGAAGGAGCTGCTCTGCCAGCACAAATGGTGGATCTCTTGCACAGGAGCAGGATTTTGGGGGCAGCTTTGTCCCTTCTTTGTCCCACTGTGCTGCACCCCAGAGCTCCCGGCTGGAAAGGCAGGGAAGCCAAGGGGAGCTGGTGACACCCCTGGGCAGCTCTCCAGGGGGACACAATCCTTCCCACCCCCCCGAGGTGGCTGAGACTAAGCATTCCCTCCTCATCCTCACTCACCCGCAGGCCAGGGCTGGTTTTTCACTGCCTTTATTAGACTTCAAAGAGGTTTTTTTGTATTTTTTTCCCCTTTCTGGGAGCGGGTGCGCAGCAGGAGGGAGGCAGGGAATGCAGGAGAGGATGAGGATGGTGTGTTGGGATATCCCAATCCCCTGATGGGCACAGGAATGAACTGACCCGGGGCTCTAAAGGCAGGAGCAGGCTGGGGTGCTGGTGTCACTGGTGGTTTTCTATCCAGCTGTGGGATTGTAATTCCTAAATTCAATGTCAGTCGTGGTTCCAGGATACCATCCTGGCTCTAGGGGTGACACTGGGCAGCTGTTCCTCACCTCTTCCATCGCCCAACCAAAACCCTGAGCTGCTGCTTGTCCCCTGGCCTGACCGTGTCCCCCCTCAATCCCAAATCCCAGCTGTGAAGATCCCGGCTTGGCTGCCAGAAAGGCTCCCTGGTCCTCATGGAGAGCTGCCCTTCTCCCCCTCCCAAAAATCAGGGTGAAACTGAGGATGCTGTGTGTCCCTCCCACTTGGCTGGAGAAGTTGGGATATTCCCTGGGCTCTTCTCAGCCTCATTCCCAAGGATTTAACTCCAATTCCTGAGGGTTTGCACCATTTCTTCAACTTGGCCAGGCCCAGGGGATCAGTGCAAGTTGGAAAGGGGTGGAAATCCTGAAAAGGTTTTCATCCTCCTTCATCTTTTACCCAGCTCTTGAGCATCCCTGTGGTGCCCTCTGGTGCTGGAGCCTCTCCCAAAAACAACCCTTAAAAAGTCTCTGCATTGTGGGGTTCACCCAGCCAAAAAAGTTCCAGCCACTTCCCCCCAAACTAAATAAGTCCCCCTTCTCCCAAACCCGGAATTTCTGCAGCAAGCTCCCTGTGGAGATTTGGGATGGGGAAGCTCTGTCGACAGCCCTGACAGCTCCCCGGGCCCTTTGCCGATGGGAATCAGATGCTGTGGGGTTCTGGAGCGGGATTTGGGGGGCTCTGAAGCACGTGGGGGTTCTTTAATGCAGAAGCTGGGGCTGGGAGCAGGGCGTGTGTGGAGTCCGTCCCCGGGGTGTTCTGGGGAGGCTGAGGGGCGCTCAGGGCAGGTTCCAAGGCAGGGCTGGGGAGCAAAGGGGAGCCGTGGCCCAGCCTGGCGGCCACTAAAACCAGCAGGGCATCCACATGAAGGAGCCCAGGGCGGCGCCGGTGGCGGCCCCGGCCAGCAGCCCCAGGGCCATCTGGTCCCCGGAGACGCGGTACGGATCCTCGCGCACGATGACGTGGGTCACCCCGGGAGCTGCCGGGGAAAACTCGCTGTGAGCAGGGGGGGATGGCCTTGGCCACCCCCCCCCGGGGCCAGCGGGCCACCCACCTCCGTACTGGTGGCCGTAGTGGCCGGAGCTGATGTAGGCGGCCTGGTGGGAGTCCAGGGGCACCGTCTGGTAGTAGTCGTCGTCGTAGGGGTCGTACACGTGCACCTGCAGCAGCGGCCGTGGGTTGGTGTGGGGTCAGGCTCCCCGGGGGGCAAGGGGCCCTGGGGCCCTTGGGTGGGGAATGCCAGCAGAACCAAGGGCTGGGGACAGCCTGTGCTCAGGCCACCCTGACTCTGCCCCTTCCTTGGCACTGTAACAGTGTTCCTGCCACCTTGACAGTGTCCCTGCCACCTTGACAGTGTCCCTGTTACCTTAACAGTGTCCCTGCCACCTTGACAGTGTCCCTGTTACCTTAACAGTGTCCCTGCAATCTTAACAGTGTCCCTGCCACCTTAAGTGTCCCTGTTACCTTTACAGTGTCCCTGTTACCTTAACTCTGCTCCCATTCCCTTCACCTGTTCCTGTCACCTTAGCTGTGCCCCTGTCACCTTAACTGTGTCCCCATTCCCCTTAACTGTGTCCCTATAACCTTAACATCATCCCTGTCACCTTACCCATGTCTCTGTCATCTTAGCTGTGTTCCTGTCACCTCAGCTCTGCCCCCATTCCCCTTTAACAGTGTCCCTGTCACCTCAACTCTACCCCCATTCCCCTTTAACAGTGTCCCTGTCACCTCAACTCCGCTCCTATTGCCTCTAACTGTCCCTGTCACCTTAACTGTGTGCCCTTGTCACCTTAACTGTGTCCTACCACATCAACTCTGCCCCCTTAATGATGTCCCTGTCACCCTAACAGTGTCCTTACCTGTGTCCCCATAACCCTGTGTCCCTGTCACCTTAACTCTCCTCCCATCACCCTCCACCAGTGCACAGGGTCCCCCGTGACTCTGTCACCTGCCATCAGTGGTGGCATCCAACCCCTCCCCACTTTCTTCCCCATGACTCCAGGGAATTTACTCCCTGTGCCCTGAGGCTGCACAGTGGGTGTTGGGGAGCCCCCCCAAGCTCAGGGTTGGGGTAACCTGTCCCTGCCCAAATCCTGAATCCCAAATCCCGTGCCAGGACAGTGTCCCTGCCCAGGGGACAAAGCCTCACCGGGGTGGATTTAGCCTCCAGCACGGCCATCTTCCAAGCACTGCAAAGAAAACAGAGGTACTCATTTTTGGTGGCTGCTGGAGGGGTGGGAATTGTCCCCTTGCTCCCCACACGGACCTGGATGTGGCACTATTCTTTAATTCCCTGTTAAATGAGTGCTGGGCCAACAGTTGGGATTAGGAATGTGCTGGGAGGTACCTGACACCACAGGGATGGGCACAGGGCAGTCCCTGGGAATGGCCCTGGCTAAAACAAGGGCAGGCAGGAAAACAACACCTAAATTTGGCGGGAAGAACACATAAAGGATGAATTTCCACTCAGCTGAGGTCAAGCTCAGTTGATGAAGCTCTGCTTGGCCACAGCATGTTTCCCTCCATCCAAGTTCAGCTGAATGTTTGCCACTGCTAATTCTTAAAATTCTTATTTTAAAAAAATCAATTTTTATATTTTTTTTTAATCTAATTTCTGAATTTTTTTGGAAAGAAATAGAAGTGGAACAGTGCTAAAAAGGGCAGTTTGCCTCAAGCCAGTGAGGGCTTCACATTCAGACTTTTTATTTCCAAATAATGATGAAAACCCTTCTCCTCAGTCAGGCCAAGAGAGGATTTCTTATTCATGAGGAAACTCCCCCATCAAGAGATGGACTGCTAAAAACCAGCTGCTTTTGGCTCTGGATTATTCAGTGAGAGCCCCAAATCTCCTCCTGCACCTTTGGCCCTACGAGTGTGTTTGAGAACAGGGGCTGGGGGCTGGTTTAGCCGAGGGTGGGATGTGGTGGGAGCAGGCCAGGGCTCTCCTGTGACACAGGCCCTTTCCAGGCTGGGATAATTGGGATGGAAAAGTCGCTTACACGGCGTCATCCTCGCTCTCGGCACACAGCGTGGTCTTGGAGCCGTCCCGCAGCACCACGGTCAGCAGGCAGTCCCGGCTGCTCCCCTCGGGCGGCTGCACGTCTGCCAAGGGAAGGGATGGGGTGGGATCCAGCCTCAGCCGAGGAGATGTCCCACAGACCCTCCCCAGGCTCCACATTCCTCCTGGCACAAGAGCTGGTGGGTTTAGTTTTGGCTCCGTCTCCACGTGGAGGATGCAGTTAGGCTCTCACAGGTTAAAAGCCAGCACAAGGAATGAGCTGATGGGCAGAAACCTCCACCCCCACGGCAGAAAGAACATGGAAGGGCAGAAAACTGCCAAAAACCTGCTGGAGGCCACGAGGCCGAGCTGCCTTTGATTTGAACTTGCCAGAGCGCACCCAAATTTTATAGGAACGGGAGATGCTCATTGCTGGGGTGGGATCGTGAGCTCCAGCAAGAGCAAAATCTTAAATCCCTGAGGCTGGTGTGTCTTGCCCCGTTGTGAAGCTTGGCAGGACCCTGTGGTGAGCACAAAGCTGTGGGATTGTGCTCCCACGGCCGCTCCCAGCCCGAGAAAGGCGCTTTGTGCGGCGGGCGGCGTGGGCTGCGGGGCCCCGCCAAGCTGCTGCTTTGTTCCCCTTGTTTGTGCGAGACGTGAGCGATGAGTCAGGGCCGTGGGATCCTGTTTGTTACAAGCACAAACCAGGAGGAGAGTTCCTCCTTCCTCCCTTCCTCCTTCCTTCCCTCCTTCCCCCAGGAAAAGCAATGGCAGAGACCATCCAGCGTCTCCCGGCTGCGAGCGAGGAGGGGTGAACGGGGCAGCCTGGGGGTTATGAATGGGTTCTTTTGGGGTCTGCTGGAGGTGCAGAGGTGGAGCCTCGTTTAGGAGGGGTGCAGCCACACGTGGGATGGGGTTGGGAATGCAGGGCTCGGGAGCAGGGGCTCGGCTCACCTTTGCACTCGCGGCCGATCCGCACGTCCCGGCAGCTGTACTTGATGTGGATCCGGCCGTCCATGTCCCGCTGCGTCTCGTCGTGGTAGTAAACCAGGCTGCCATCCAGGTAGAGGACGAACCAGTTCCTCTTCCAGCGGCGCAGGATGGAGCCTGGTGGGACAGGGAGCAGGTGCAGGAGCCCAGCGAGCCCGGTGGGATGCGGCCAGCGCGCTCACAACCTCATTCCCCAAACTTGGATCCCTCCTGTGAGCCGCTCCATCCCACAGGACACCTGTGCCTGGCACGAGCATCCGGGGCAGCGTGAGCAGGTGGCTGTCAGTGGGAAGAGGCTGCCAAAAAAGCCATCAGGCCATTGGGTGCTGCCCTGCCGAGGCACGGGAGCGGATCCAGCCCCGGACACGGAGCCGTGTGTGTTTTCATGGCAGGCAGCCCCTCTCTTCGCTGACGTAAATCCGCGAGCAGCTGAGCCCCAATCTCCCTGCTGCCGTGGATTACCCGCCCGGGTCGGGGCTCCTTGTGTCCCCCACACCCCACCTCTTCCCTGCAAACCTCTCCAGGTGTTTTTGAGGGGCTCCCAGCCTGGAAAGCTCAAGGGTGGCACTTACTCTGGCGCCAAAGCCAACCGCTCTTCACCAGCGCCATGGCTGCCGTGGGCTTGGCCGGATCTGCTGGGATGGGAACAATAATGGGGTTAAAACAGCAGCTCCTGCCTCGCCCCCGGCTCTGCCCATGGCTCCCACTTCCCCACAGCCTCTGGGGATGGGGATTCACCCTTGTTGCTCCCGGTATTTCTGGGGGATGAGCTCAGCGCCCAGGTTAAGCGGGGTTAGGCAGACGCGGGATTTCGTCATCTGGGAAACGTGGCGAAGGAGGCACTCGGGCCACCTTTCCTCCTGCCTTTAATCTCGTTGGGATTTAGGGATTATCGGCCCCGTGGAGGTAAGTGCAGAAATCCGGGCTGTGTATGAAAACAGGCAGTGCCTCCCCACAGCCCCGGTAACTTTCCATGCTAAACGACACCTACACTTGTTTATTTTCCCTGCCTGGATGGAAATTAGTCCTTAATAAGGCCATGAAGTCATCGCTCCCCAGGTCCCCGAGCAGAGCCAACACCCCAGGGACAGGCAGGAGCAGTTCCCCGGCCATGCCCCCCTGTATCCACTGGGAATCCCAGGTCCCAGTGATGGGAACTCGGCACCCTGGCATGGCCTCCAGGACCTCCCACCAGCTCTGGGAGCACGGCAAGGCACAAAACCCCCCCCCAGCACCTCTGTGCCTGCACTACCGAGTGCCTGACTCCCTGAGTATCCAGGTCCCCGTAGGGTTTGCAGCCCTGGTACCATCACCCGTACTGCCACATCCCCAGGAAATCCCAGCCCACGGATACCCCCATCCCCTGGCACCCTCAGCCTGCACTGCCCACATCCCCAGGAAANCCCGGGCCCCGCAGCCGCCCCGCGCATCGCTCACCGGGCGGAGGCGGCGGTGCCCGCTGCGGGATGCGCTGCGCTCCGCTCCCGCCGCCCGGCTCTGCCCGCCCGCGCGGCTCGCCGGGAGCTGTAGTCCGGCACCGGCATCCCGAGCGCTGCCCGCCGGAAAAACCCCGCTTTCCCGAGATTTAGCCCCAAAAAAGCCGCTGCCCGGCGGGGATGTCCGTGCTTCATCCGGCAGCTCCCATCCTCGCTCTCGCCTCCACTCCCCCTTTCCTCGGGATGCGGAGCACATCCAGCAGTGCGGGTGCCCTTGGGAGGGGGCTCAGCCCGAATTTGGGGGTCTGGGGGGAGCTGCTGCCCCGCACCGAGCTGGGCACGGGGAGCGATGCCTGGCGTATGCGGGATTTTGCTGAGAATGGCTCTGAGGAGGTGTTAAATGCCAAAATAAACCAGGGAAAACTCAAGTTTTAAGCACTAAAGTGCTCGTCTGAAATAAATTTCCGAGTGAAGTGAGCAATCCTCTGGGTCAAAATCAAGGCTTGTCCTGGCTTCTGCTGGAATTACAACTGGCCCGGGCTCTGGGACATGAGGTTGGATTATTTGGGAAGTCAAGACACAAGTCAGGTGACAGCTGTGGCTGGGCTGTTAATATAATAAAATTTTAAAAGTAAAAATATAAAAAATGTAATAAAAGATATTTATTGAGCACATGGCAACACTTTATTTATTTATATATATATACACATATATGTTTTCTATTCCAGCGTGTTTTTCAATGTGAAGCCCTTTCCCCTCCTCTCCCTCCAGCTCTGGCTTTAATTCCTTTTTTAGAAGGAATTAAATTAATCCAGCAGCCTGCTGGATGATCCCAGAGGAGTTAAATGGGAATCACCCCCTCAGCCAGCCCACACTCACAGCCTTGTGCATCCCATGTGCTGGCTGTGGGGCTCCAAGACATCCTGGTGCTGCTGAATATTCCCAAAATCAGGGAAATTGTTTGGAAATCCGGCTGGGCCAGAGACTTTGTCCTGCCATGAGTCCGAAAAAAGGTTCCCTTAGGAAGGGGTTTGGGCTGAAATCTGGATTTATCCTGATTTATACAGTGGATTGGGCTGCCTCTCCATACAGATATTAATTGGAATTAATTGTTGTCAAAACTTTTCCATTGTGGTTTTCCTCTTGGGAAGGAAATGGTGCCAGTGTGGGATTTGGGGGGCCTGGTCTATTATTTTTTTTTTGTAAACTAGGGTAGGGGTCTTTTAATGTTAAATAGGATAAATTTGAGGCATGCTGGGTGGAAATGGTGACCCAAAGAGCCAGGAAATTATTTCCAGACAGTGAAAGGAGAGGATGCCATGTGGGAATACACTCTCAGAAGAGCCAGATCCTGGATTTCCCCCCCGTTTTCCATAGCAACTGGGGGTTGTTTAATAAAATCCATGAAGTTCCATGCCTCTGGTTTGTTTTTCCTCCTGCAGTGGCTCGTGCCTGCTGGGGATCTCCCCCACCCCAGCCACAGCCTCGCGTTTCAGGAATTTCCAAAACTCTTCCCGCCTCTCGGGAAATCCCTGTCTTCCACAGGGGGTCTCCCCAGGTTCCAGGAGCTGTGGAGACGGGAGCTCCGGGGGTTCAGAGCTGAACCTGGGGACAGCATTTGCTGTTCCTGCCACCCCCGCTCTGGGGACAGGACGGCACCTGGTTAAACACCCCCGAATCCCTCCGGAGGCTCCTTCTCCTGTAGCTCAGCGTGTCCCTTTGGTGCCGCTGGAATCCTGCAGGAGAAATGCACAAGGAGAAATGTTCCCTCTGGCATGTTCGGCATCCCTCCACACCCGTCCCAGGGCTGGGAAACAGACCCTCGGTACCGCGGTGCCCATTCCCCGACTCCCGGGGGAGGCGTTCCACATCCGCGGCTCGGGGAGCACAGCTCACAGCGCGGATCTCCACCAAAAACGGCAGCAACGCACATGGAGCCGCTGTGGTGAAGGATCCGGAGTGGGGAGAGTGCCCCGCTCGTGTCAGTAGAGACACGGATCTGCATCCCCTCCCGAAACACTCCTTTCCTGCCCTCAGCAGGGTGAGGGGCTGTGCTCCGTGAGGGCGGTGGGCAAGGCCGGGCCCCGCGGCTCCCCGCTCCCCTGCCGCTACCGGCCCGCGGCCCTGCGCCCGCCAGGCGACCCAGGAAGGGTCTCCCGGAGCCGGGATCAGCTCGCGGGTCGCCGTGGAGCCCCACCTGGCACATCCCGGTGGGATTCCCGTAGCGGCCTTCTACCTCCCATTAGCCTTCGCGGACTACAGCTCCCGCCATGCCTCGCTGAACTACAACTCCCGCCATGCCGGGCGGCTCTACCCCTGCCGTACTACAGCTCCCGGCACGTCCCGCGCCCGTCCGGGCCCTGTCGCCTTCTGTCCTTCCCCCGCCTGCCGCATGAACTACACTACCCATGACCCCTCGCGCGGGGCGGCCAGCGGCAGGCCGCGGCGGCGAAGCGCGGAGCATGCCGGGAGCTGTAGTCCCCGCAGCGGCGGCTGCTGTAACGGTCCCGCTGGTGGTACTGCCCCCCCCCTACCCCCCCCATTCCCGGCTGGCGGCTGCGGGAGCAGCGGGAAGAGGAGGAGGAGGAGAGGGAGAGGGAGAGCTGCTGCACCGGCACAGGGGCCGCCGCCGCCCGAGCAGCCGCAGGTAAGGCGAAGGGAAGGGAAGGGGGGACACCCCCGGGTGACAGCGGCGGGAAAGGGGTGGCGGCGTGGGGGCACCGCGCTGATGGAGGGGGGCGGCACAGGGAGGGGGCGGTGGGGCAGCATCCCCCAGCGCCGGGCGGCGAGCG